>CM053029.1:523704338-523949837 GCA_028564925.1 Lithobates sylvaticus
AAGTTAAAAATGTGAAACCCTGGGCGCAGAGTCATGCATTAATAGGCTTATTAAATAAATAAATATCTCAATAATATATTGTTATATTTGGTATTTGCTTACCTGAGTCTATTTAAGCACAGTCAAAACTTGCAAGCCCTGGTGAAGAGGGAGTTTTTCTGGATTATTGTTGGCGCTCTCACTGGATTTTATATGCAGCTCTGACTGCTGTCACCATCAAAAGTTACATAACTACTGACTATTCTAAATGCATACAAAAAAAAAACTTTTTCTAGTTTTTGAAAATTCAACTCACAGCTGAATGTTTGTTTATGCACCAGTCTACATTTTTAATGCATAAACTGTTAATTAATGAGTAACCCATGACAGAATGTCAGTTTAGCTCGTACATAAATTCTTAGTAATACCAACAGAAGGTAAGTATTCACACTAGGGATGATTCTATCAGCAGATAAATGACAGGGCCTGCACATAAGTTCTTCTTGAATTGGCTGTAAAATAGGAATCTTTGTGTATAGCAGATGTGTGTTAATTATTGAGAGTGGGACTTCACGTAATCTCTGATCTTAATTGGATAAAATCTTGCTTAGGCAATTGCTATTTTTCCATTTGAAAAATTTCCAAGTCAACCACATGAATATCGGTGGATATTAATACTTTTGGTTTATAGGTCTGTTTTTTTTTTTTGTTTTTTGTTACTTCCCTTCTGCAATTACTGTATAATGAGGTTTTGTTGCCTTGTGCAATATTGCTCCCTTTTCACTTAAAAATATTGATCTTTTCCAAGGATAGCCTTCCAATAAAGGAAGCGTATTGCTGTGCTCTCTCAAGCAGTAATCATAGAATTTGTCTTTTTTAATTAAAGAATCCATAATACTAAGTAAAATGTGTGCACCTCGTAAATGAGGTCACAATGCAGTGTAATGCCTATAATATATATTTTGTTTTAAAACAGATTTTCTTAATATATATATTCCTTTTCAAATAAAGTAATACTGTATAGCACTTGTTTTTCTTTGTAGATTGCATTGTGAAGATTTGCTGAAGTGCTCAATTTCTATAGAAATACATAGTTTCATAGTTTCATAGTAGGTAAGGTCGAATAAAGACAATAGTCCATCCAGTTCAACCTGTGTAGGTGTACGTGTGTCAGTAATTGTTTCCCAAATCCCTGTATGTTGTGTTCACTAAGATGAACGTCCAAGAGTCTTTTAAACTATCCATACTTCCTGCCGACACCATCAATTGTGGAAGAGAGTTCCACATCCTTATTGCCCTGACAGTGAAAAAAACCCTG
Organism: Lithobates sylvaticus; assembly: GCA_028564925.1. NCBI lineage: Eukaryota > Metazoa > Chordata > Amphibia > Anura > Ranidae > Lithobates > Lithobates sylvaticus. The sequence continues at coordinate 523,705,636 of CM053029.1, forward strand.
CACAGCTTAAGGTTAAACGCGTCTCCTTTAATCTCATTGTGTGACCCTGTGTCCTCTCACACTCCCTGAGATTGAAAAGTTTCCTTCCTACGCTGGAATCACCATTGAGGTATTTGTATACCGCTATCAAATCTCCTCTCAAGCGTCTTTTCTCCAGGGAGAATAAATTTAGTGCTTGTAGTTGTTCCTCTTAAGCCCCATACACACGGTCGGACTTTTTCATCAATTTGGTCCGATCGGACAAGGTTGTTGAAAAATCAGACCGTGTGTATGCACCATCGGACAGTGTTCGTCGGTTTGTCCGTCGGACAAAGTCTTATCTCCTGCTGGAAAGATTTCCCGTCAACCCGGTCCGATCACACCAAATCCGAGCGTGTGTACGCTTGTCCGACCGGACAAAGTGCTACGCATGCTCAGATCACATTACAAGACCAAAGCTATTGGCTACTAGCCTCTACGTAGTCCCGTCGTAGGCAACAAACGTCACCACGTTCAGAATGATCGGATTTTCCGACAACTTTGTCCGATCGTGTGTACGCAAAACCAACATCAGACAAAGTATGACGGACATGGTCCGACGGACCTGGTCCACGGATTGTCCGCGCGTGTGTATGGGGCTTTAATGAGGTCCTCCAGTCCGCTTATTAATTTTGTTGCACTTCTCTGGAATCTCTCCAGCTCCAGCACATCCCTCCTGAGCACTGGTGTCCAGAACTGGATGAAATACTCTAGATGTGGATGAACCAGAGTTTTATAAAGTAGCAGGATTATAGTTTTATCTCTGGAGTAAATTCCCTTTTTTTATGCATATATAGTCTGCTGGATTTTGCATGCTACTGCTGTCTGTAGACATGTGCAGAACAAAAAAAAATGTTTTGTTTCTTTTCGTTTCGATTTGATATTTACATAAATTAATTTAGTTAAAAGAGAAGCATGTTTTTATTCTCCATAGTCATACTTACCTAGGTGGATGCAGCATTGGTCCGATGCAGTATTTGTCCCCTGGCGCCTCTGCACTGAGAACTGAGTGATCAAACATCACTGATGGCTCGGTTTTCTCAGCTCCCCTAGCAGAGAGCTGCTGGCTGCCCCCCCCACACTCACTGGAAAGCTGGGCTGTGGAGGGGCGACTCACTGAGAGGCTGAGAAGGGCATCAGTCCAGGCACCTGGTGGATCCAGACTTTATTGTCGTGATGACACAGTGCCTGGACTGGTGAACTCCATGCCCAAGAGGGTTAAGGCAGTGCTGGAAAATATTGGTGGCCACACAAAATATTGACCCTTTGGGCCCAATTTGGACATTTTCATTTAGGGGTGTACTCACTTTTGTTGCCAGCGGTTTACACATTAATGGCTGTGTTGAGTTATTTTGAGGGGACAGTAAATTTACACCGTTATACAAGCTGTACACTTACTAATTTACATTGTAGCAAAGTGTAATTTCTTGTCACATGAAAAGCTATAATAAAATATTTACAAAAATGTAAGGGGTGTACTCACTTTTGTGAGATACTGTAATATGGTGGGGTTTGGGGATTTGTGCTAGGAGGGGACATTTTTCCAGGGTAGGTGGATTTGTGCTGGGGCATATGGGGAATGAGAGGAAATTAGTTGGGGGGTTGGCGTGCAAAGATTCATGCTGAAAAGGGGATTTCAGTAGGAGGCGGAATTGTACTGGGAGGAGAGGGGTGTATGCTTAGGGGGTAAGCATGCAGATTAGTGAATGATTTTTTTTGGGGGGGGGGGGGTTCTGACACATAATGCTCATACATCTTGGGGGGCACAATTTGACATGTTCACCCTGAGCTCTAGATGACCTTGTCCGGGCACTGATTCTGTGACACATATTCACTATGCCCCGTGGGTAGGCACTGCTGTGTCACACCTTTCACAGAGCCTACCTTTTTAACTACAAGGTGCTGAGAGGAGGAGTTTCAGGAGTCATTACAGGAATCACTGCTTGCAGGCAGCAAGGTACCATGAAATGTGTTTTCCTTAGAAAGTGAAAGTAAACAGCTGAAGGGAACACAGAGAATCCAGGAAGTTGTGGAAAGAGATGGCCAGCAGACGGGCAGCACTGACAACAAGAAAGGAGATTTTTCAAGTAGGCCTATATTGGATTTTCAATAATAACTATTCTTTGTATTGCTATTACATTATTGCTGTTATAACATGTGTATGTTGTGATTATGGCACTTCTTTAAAAGATAAGTTCACCTTTAAGAGCATGTTACACCCATATTTAGGGTGTAACATATAACATGCTCCCATATACCTACCTCCAGTTGTTAGCTCTTCTGGCTCTGTGACAGCAGCCAGGGGTTCTGCTCTCCACACCCCCTGTCACAATTTTGAAAACAGCATCCACACAGCTGTGTCTTTTATTTAATGTTTCCTGTGAATGAATGTACTACAAGTACCATGGTCCACTGCGGCAGAGAGCTTATAGTTATAGTTATATCATCTAGTTCATTGATCCTTCCTGCAGTTCAGTAACTATATGGGAGGTACAGGCAGACAGCTGACTACGAGTCTGCAGAATCCTGGCATTGTACCCACAATCTGCTGATTGTGTGTGCAATGCTTTACAGGCTGCAGTGTAAAAAATAAAATTTTGACCGGTGAGTTTGTATTTTAAGAAAGGACTGTTCACTGTAATACAATTCAATACAGAAGGAATCAGAAGGCCCTGCTCATTAGAGGTTACAATCTAAAAAGGAGGGTCAAGGGATACAAAAGATAATAACTATGGGGGATAATCTGTTAGAGAAAGTGAAAGTACAGTTGTTTGGTGAAGGCAGGGTAGGCTTATCTGAAGAGAAGCGTTTTCAGGCATCGCCTAAAAGTAGGAGATAAACAGGCAGATTATGATATGAAGTTCCATAGGATAGGAGAGACTTGGGAGATGCCATGGAGGCAAGCATGGGAGGAGGTGACAAGAGAGTTAGCGAGCAGGAGGTCATGGGAAGAATAAAGAGAACGAGTAGGTTGGTATTTCGAGACTAGGTTAGTGATGTAGCTGGGGACTGAGTTGTGGATAGCTTTGTAAGTTGTTGTAAGTTGATGTAAGCATGTATGGATGTATTTTGAATTGGATTAGTTGGGTGAATGGAAGCCAGTGGAGGGATTGGCAAAGAGGGGTAGCAGACACTGAACGGTTGGGGTGGATGAGTCTGGCAGCAGCATTCAGAATGGACTGAAGCATTCCAGTTATACAGTCCCCCATCTGGACTAAACAGCATAGATGAATGAAAATACTACAGGCATCTTGTATACAGTATTCTGACAGCCAGCACCTGCAGCTGCCAGAGTGCCCAAACAGTGACTGTAGCAGATAGGCTGTTGTCGCAGTTTCGTTTTTTTTTTTTTTTTTTTTACCCATCTCCTTCAATTTCCGAAATTAGAGCCATGTATGGTCAGCTTTAGAGAAACTTATTAATGGCAGGATCTCTCCTCTGCATACAGTAATTATGTGAACCCCTCTTTTTGGAAAGATGGATAAGTGGTTCTCAGGAATGCTATTTTAGCATAGCATGTCAACAGTCAAGAGCTGGGAAGGTGCTATTGCCAAGTATATTAGGAGTGTGTATGCAGGGTGCCAGTGATGAGGCTCTTTATTTTAGTCCCCCGGTGTCCTGGTCCCAGTGACTGAACTATTTGGAAATGCATCTCAGTTACATGATTTACTGTTCAGTTGCAGCTTTCTACACCAGAGTGTAAGGGAAGTAGAATCAGTTCAACATTGTGAGATATATGTAACAAGTGTTATTCTTTTGACAGTACCGTAATTGCATTTAAAGATTGCCATTATAATGATTATAATGCTACTGTTGGTGAAAAGTTGAAGTCTACCACTTTTGATGCTGCTATTCATTTTATTTATCTATTCTTCTGCCTCACTAATGGCAAAGGGTTTTTGACATATTTACAACATTTGTGCAATTTTACATCTCTTGAATTAATGGTAAGTCGCCATTTATTAATTCATTTGCATTTTATGGTGTTATGGATTGCACTGTTTTAGCAAATAAAACTGTCTCATTTTATAATACTGACAAGGAGCTTATCAATCAGAGTGCCTTATAACTACAACTGTCTAATAAAAGAACAACAGGTGCTGACTGATTGTATCCCCTGTTCAGAACAGTTAAACAGTTGGACAATATCTTCACAATGATGACATTACTATACTGTAGATGCAACTTGAATATAGTTGTATTGCTTTCTCTCCAGACTGTTTTCACAGCCCAAGTCCTCTCAGGTAAAGGTGCTTTGCAAAAAATTGAATATACCTGCAATCCAGCAGAACTGTGCTCAAAGACAAACATCATCTTAACCCTTCCCAGCACTGAATTCCCATTAACAGGGTCTTTACGGTCAGGGCAGGAATGAGGCAGGTCAATCATGTGACCACCCATTTTTTTTCTTAAAGAATAAAGTTTATTAGGTTTTAATACAAAACACAAGGCAGTTACACAATGAAGAACCGTACAAAGAATCAAAACAAAGCAAAGGGTACAGCAGTACAGAAGTAGGCACTTCAATGCTACAGTGTTACACCATCACTTGTAAAATATATAAATATAAAACCTAGTGCCCTTCAGCATAGTGGCCACAGGTCAAAACGATGTTCAACCAAAAGGAGTATGGTGCGAGCTATGGGAGCCAGGAGATTTAAACATCAAACACTGAGATCAAACTGTGTGTGGGTAAGAGCAGTACCTTAACCAAAGAAAGAAAAACAAGGTCAATGGGAAGATTTAAGAAATATAAATAGAAATCAGGACAGAAGCAGCCATTAAGAGGGGAGAGCCTACAGCTGGGACATCATCAGAACCCCCAGCAACACATCAGACATAGCCAGAAATGCTAGAGAAATGCTTGAAGCTTGGTTGGAGAATTAAATCCAAGTGAACCACAGTTGCACAAATTTATGTTATTGGTCATATAAGCTAGCAGTTAACTCTTCCATCCCTGTAATGGAGTACAGTTTCTCTGTCCATTACTTAAAGTGGTTGTAAGGGCACAAGGTTTTTTACCTTCATCCATTGTATGCATGAAGGTAAAAAACCTTCTTTGTGCAGAAGCCCCCCCCAGCCCCCCTAATAATTACCTGAGCACCCTCTCAATCCAGTGATGTCCACAAGAGCCGTGGCTCCTGATTGGCTTCTGGCAGCAGCAGAATCCATGGCTCCCCCTGTTGTCAATCACAGCCAGTGAGCCAATCAGGAGACAGAGATGGCAGGGCCGAGCTGTGGCTCGGTGTGTGAATGGACACACAGAGCCACAGGTTGGAAGCATGCCTGCTTGGGTGCCTCCAGAGCAAGGTGCTTGCTGTGGGGGCAACCGGCAAGAGGGAGGAGCCAGGAGTTCCGGCGTGGGACCTGAGAAGAGGAGGATCCAGCCTGCTCTGTGCAAAACCACTGTACAGAACAGCTAAGCATAATGTGTTTGTTATTTAAAGAAAAAATGGAAGATAACCCTTTGGAGTCTAACAATGGACCCTGGTATTACAGAGAGAAAAGCCATTTTGGGGGTCTCTGGCCACCTTCGACCTGTGATCTCATGTCACAGCTTTACAGTGGTCCAAAAAGGCCTGATTTGAGAACAAGACCACCACAGTTGTAATGGGGTGCCCTCAGAATCTCCACACCTCCAGCATCTATTGGTAATTGATGGAATAGTTTTATTCAGTGAGGCAGGGGTCCTATAACATCTAGAATGAGTTTATCCACCATGATTGGCTTTCACAGTGGCTTTCATACTTTGCAAAGGAATGCTTTTTTTTAGCTTAGTTTAGTTTAGCTCGTCCATTCATGAGCAAGCAAAATCACTATTTTATACATATTTTTCGTGCATGCAATTGAGTATTCTTTTCAAAGAAAATATTCACTAAATTTACTAAGCTAAGAGAAAATGTTCTTGCAAAGTGAACAGCCTGCTTGCCTTTAGTAAATCAACCATTACAGCAGTTTTTAATGCTGGTTAGAAGGTAGGATTACTGAAATATGACAGATCTATATACTGAATACCATATATTGAATACTGAATCTTGACATTTTGATTTAATTTATTATTGTAACATGCTGTGTAATCTAATACTATGGTGGAAAAAAAACAATTGTACAGTAACCTGGGTTTAATTAGCTTTCACATTTCACCAGTTTATAACAGTCTAAATGAGAACATTGGGGGCATTTGGACCATTGCATATTTCTATTTTTTTACAAAAGTATGAAAAGGTAACAGTGTCAAATATCAAATTTCCTGACACCAGGCAACTTTTTAATGTATATGTAAATATGATTCATACCACACTTATTTAAAAAGAGTATAAAAATTGTAAATGTAACAGTAGTTATTTTTTAAGAATGTATCATTTTTGCAGTGTCACTGGTAAAGATTCTCTTTATGGGTGACATCAAGGAACACTGGGGTCACCTGCTGATGCTTTTTTTGTTATACCAAGGTATTTAGGTGAAGAGAAATGTATATATTGCCCTCGTTCTAGCTAAGGAAACAGGACATGATTTGTGTGCTTCTTCATACAGATTATTGGCTTGGCATACAAATCTGTATTTGTATCTTAGAAAACTGTCACCACAATGCCAAAACTGTAAATGCAAAGTGGACCAATGTTCGTTTATGCTTTTCATTAATTATAAATATTAAAGCCTTGGATCCAGGGTCACAGCACTGCACACTCAGGCAGCCTGATTCCTGGTGGTAATTGCTGTGAAAGGTATGTTTGTCCAGTTAAATTACAGCACACATGTAAACAAAAACAAATAGACGTAAGAAATCAGCTTCTGGACAGTTGGAAAACATTTACAGTGAGGGTAATACTGATGAATACTGAAATGTTTCTAAAATAAAGTATGCTCTTTGTGATTTATGATTTCATTTAATTTCAGCTGAATACATGGATTCTCCAGGTTGTTTGTGCTGTCAGCGTTCTCTTGATTTACTTCACATGTCAGAGAGGTTTTGCTGGAATAAGCAAACTTACTTTATTTATTGAGATAAGCCCGAGTCTCAGACTAAGCTTTCTTTCCCACCCCCAATAATGCATCAGGCAGGGATAGCTGTGCCCTTTTATCATTTCTCAAATCCCACGCCATTTGTATTATGACTCAAAGATCTTGAAGTGCAGCTCTACATTCACCTGTCAAAAATGTTTTTATATATTAGTCTTGGAAAATGTCAGAAAGCCCTCACTGTGTCTTGCCATCTGTCCCTGTCATACAGAATGGCATCCTAAAATAACCCTCAAACCCATTGTAAGGCTTTGAAAACTCATAGAAGCCAAAGAAACTTTTTTTAATGCTCTGTAGCCAAATATGCAAGTGGAGCTTTGAAAGAAGTTCTTTAAAAGAAAGTTCTTTAAAAGAAAAAAAAATCTAATAATATCTAAATAAAGTAAATAATAATAACCAATTATATTCAAAAAAGTTTTGGAACAGATTGCAACTTTTTTAGTTCTGTGCTGCAAAATACTAAATTATTAGTAAGTGCACTATCATGGACCTCTGATCTGAATCTGCTTTTTAGACAAATGTGAGCAAAATACAAGAAAATAATTGCTATTTGATGAAAATCTATAATGATTTAAATCAATTTATTATTATTATTTTTTTTTTTTTTACATTATTTAACTGTTGTTCTATATCTTTTTTCACTACATATACAAAATCTTTCTACAATTTTTTTTCTAAAAGACTAATTTAACTCACCCTTCTCATCCACAGATGCATACTTACCTTGTTCCAATTGCTGTTTGTTTTCCTTTGACACCACTAGTCTTACTCTACAGGCTGCACCTGCAGTCTACAATCCCATGGACTTTTATGGGGTTTGCTCCCTTACTTTCCAGTCATGGGACAGAGACCCATGGAAGTCTATGGGGCTGTAATGTGCAGGTCTAGGCAGAAGTGGGACATGCAGAGTTCGATTTAATACACACCTGTGGGGAGGTACGGCATAGTGCGGCAGCTGTACACTCTTGGGAGCCCAGTTGCAGACAATAGAATGGAGAAAGATCTGGGGGTCCTGGTAGAAGACAGACTGAGCAATAGCAGACAATGTCAAGCTGCAGCAAGCAAAGCGAGCAGACTATTAGCTTGTATAAAAATGGAATTTACTTCGTAGATAAAACTATAATCCTGCCACTTTATAAAACTTTGGTTCGGCCACATCTGGAGTGTTCCGTCCAATTCTGGTCACCAGTCTTCCGGAAGGATGTGCTGGAGGGAGTCCAGAGAAGGGCAATGAAAGGAATAAGCGAACTGGAGGACGTCAATTATGAGGAATGAAAACAATCGCTAAATTTATTCTCCCTGGGGAAGAGACGCTTGAGAGGAGATATGATATACAAATACCTCAATGGTGATCCCAGCGTAGGAAGAAAATATTTCAGTCTCAGGGAGTGTAAGAGGACACAGGGCCACACAATGAGATTAGAGGAGAAGCAGTTTAACCTTTAGCTGCACAGGGGGGTTTTCACAGTCAGGGCGATAAGGATGTGGAACTCTCTTCCACAATTGTTGGTGTCAGCGGAGGGTATTGATATTTTTAAAAGACTCTTGGATGTGCATCTTAGTGAACACAACATACAGGGATATGGGAAATTATTATCGACATTGACACACATACACCTACACAGGTTGAACTGGATGGACTATTGTCTTTGTTCAACCTTACCTACTTTGAAACTATGAATCCAGTAACTCACAACAGGCCCAGCGGGAAGGCACTTGACTGGGAACACTCACAGAATATAACAGCAGTGTGTAGCGTAGCAGGTCTCAGAAGTGCCAACAGCGTCTTTCTTGAGGGGCCAGGCCTGGGAGCCAGACTCTGCATAACCCAAGATGGCTGCCAGAGTTACACGTGGGCTACAGCATTCAGCCTGATAGCTCACCTAGTGCCCCCAGAAACCATGGAGGAACCATGTTCCTCTTGACATCATCTCCTCCTGCAATGCTGCTGCGGTTGAGTGCCACCTGTAGTAGAGAAAGTAGACTGCACCTGCCTACATACAACAGGTCACAGTTGTTGGATTGAGGTGAGTAGGCATCTGTGAAGTCCCCTCGGGATGGGTTACGTTAGGTAAAGGAGCAAAAAGAATAAGTGCACTTTGTCTTAATGTGTACTTATTCTTTCATGTAGTGTGCACTCATGATGATGGTGACAAAGAACAAAACGGGCTTTCAAAAGAAAGCACAGAAAAAACTGTTTGACTTTCCAATATCTCTTTCTAACCGAAACTTTTAACAGCTCTATGAACAGTTCAGTCGGGGTGAGGGAGGAATGATGGGAGACACTAATGCCCCATACATACGACCGGTTTTCCCATCGGGAAAAGTCAGATGAGAGCTTTTGGTCATGAATTCCGACCGTGTGTATGCTCCATCAGACTTTTTCCGATGGGAAAATGGCCGGCAAAGATAGAGAGCAGGTTCTCTATTTTCCCGTCAGGAATCCCAAACGTGTGCACAGGGCATAAAAGCCTATTCACACCATATGCATTGGACTGCATTGGGCAACCTTGTCCTGATGCATAGACAAGGCAATTCGCCTTGTGACCTATTCTATATCACAAAAATGCCCTGAATTAGTGTATACTTTATGAAATAAAACCCACAGCTTAGTTTTAGAAATATATTTCTATTGAAAAACAGTGTTCTGCTGTACTTCATAATGATAATGTTTTATTTTATGCTTGTATATTCTGTTGTTGTTTAACACAGCTATATTGCCCTCCATGACAATTCATATCAATAAAGTTAATAAATCTTCTAAAAAATTGAAATTTATTGTGCAAAAGCAGAACAACTGCCTGTCCTTTTTTACATATGATCAGGGAAACATTCTGTGAGGGCGTTAGTCCAGTTTACATTGGATGACTGCAATCTTAGTGCCCAACTCTAGGAAAATGTAAAATTATCCCAACCAGTGGGGCAGGGCCCACACTGCAATGGTTAATAGCTAGTTTTGTCTAGGGAAGAGGAGAAACCTGAACCTCTGCTTCCTCGGAAGACAATGGTCCATCATTCTCCAATGCTGGACTTTCCTCTGGTGTCATCACATTCAATGCAGGGCTATGGACCCTGCTTTGGCATTCATGACATCAAGACCCTAGACTGATGAAGCATGGTGGAACAGACGCTGCAGGGACTAGTCTAGCTGTGGTGAAAAGAGCAGGATTGAATAAGTAAATCTTCTTTTTTTGCCCCCCTGGACCGAAATGAGAAACTAACCCTTGCACAGACTGCATGGGATTATTATTAGTTGCTCGGAGTTGGGCTTTAAAATAATATTTTTATATAGACATTCATTGACGTTTTAGTCCCTGAGTAATGGCATCAAACATACATAATAGATACTAAAGAATACTATATATAAAATCACATCAAGACATAGTTTTTATGAAATGGGTTGTAAATGAATCTTATGGGCTGTTCTTATTTCTTCCTTTCTTGTTTCATGCAGTGGAGCCCTGTCCATACACAAGAGGGTATGTGTGTATCTGCATCAGAGAAAAAGGGAATGTAGACCATACTGAAACCATCACCTGAGCCTGTCAAATCAGCCATCTTTGAACTCTTCTGGTCTTATGGGCATGCAATGCATTGTTTTGTGGTGAGCATTTTCTGTCAATAGACTCCATATATTTCCCACTGATGTATGTTTTTAATCTATTGACTATAAGAAGACTTGTGCAAGGCAATATGCCACATGTCACTTTTACTTGTCTAACCTGGGCAGCATGTGCAGCCCAAACCAGCAGTATAAGTTGGAAGAAGGACACAAACAGGCTTTCCTGTAAGTACTTTATCCGCACCTTAAAGGCTAGATATCCTTATCCACTTGAAAACTTATTTTGATATCAATAAGGCAGAGGACACCACCCCCGCCATCAACACAAACATTCCCCACACCCTGACTTGTTGATTAAACTCGAACAGGCCCGTACAGAACTTAATATCTGCCTTACTACAAAGGCAGAGAAAAACTTACACTGGACCAATCATACGTTTTTTACTTGGTGTGATCGACCGGATTTGTTGTTAGCACGTAAGCTTACCCCTAAACATTCACACATAGCTCTCCCTAAAATTAGACTCTCAGGTGGCAACCTTTCCCAACATCCCCAAAAGATTCTTTAGGAATTTCAAGATTTTTACACTAAACTATATAACCCATCCCTGGGTCACATTCCTGTTTCCATTACTAACTTCCTGAACACCTTATCCCTGCCATCTCTCACGAGTCTCACAGAGAACAGTCCAGCCCATTACATGTGAGGAAATACATAACACTATTAAGATATTGTCGTTACATAAATCACCGGGCCCTGACGGACTCCCTAATAATTATTATAAGAAATTTTCTGAACAGTTGGCTCCTCATATGTTACCTAATTTCTTGCGAGATGGCGGAGAAGTCCCTTTAGATGAAAATAGGGAATACATTAGTGTCATACCCAAACCACACAAAGACTCTACAGACATCCTAACTACCATCCTATCTCATTGATTAATTGTGATCTCAAAAAACAAAACTCCTAGCTTTAATATATTCACAAAGATCAATCAGGTTTTATAACCGAATGCCAAACGTTAGATCAGAATTGTCGGTCTATAGCATTAATGTCTGCGGTACAATCCAAATGCGATGCCCCCTTATCTAGGGAACTATTACCTCTTTCATTGGCCCTTCATAAGGCCTTTAATAGCTTAAATTGGGACTACTTATGTATCATTCTGAAGGCTTTTTATTTTATTAATTAAACAGCTTTATAATCACTCGTTGGCCCAGGTTTCTATCCGGGGTCATAGATCAGTATAGTTTCCTATCCGACATGGAATGAGACAGGGTTGTCCGCTTTCCCTATTGCTATTTGCCCCACCAATTGACCCCTAGCTGTAACAAGTCGATCTCATCCTAACATACATGGCATAAGTTGTGGGCAACAGGAGCATAAATGTCCCTTGTTTGTCGACGACGTCCTCATGTATGTCACAAATCCTCAAATTGCTTTACCTAATCTAATAAGTCTGTTCCATCAATTTTCCCAGACCTCAGGGCTTTCTATAAATACCCAAAAAATTACAGCCCTTAATATTTCTTTACCCCCTTCGACGGCCTTGACGCTTATAATTTTCAATGGGCACAAAGCTCCCTCTCATATTTAGGCATCCAGCTGACACCCTCGATCGATAATCTCTACCGGGCTAACTATCCTCCACTTTTCCATCGACTCCGGGAAGATCTTCCACGATGGGCAGACTATACCTTGTCTTGGTTTGGCAGAATCAATTCTATTAAGATGACCTTTCTACCTAGGATACTTTATTATTTTAGGACTTTACCAATTTCGGTCCCAAGGGGAGATATACAGCGATTACAATCAGACGTCCTTTGTTTTATTTGGGGCATTAAGAAGTTGCAAGGATGCATCCATCTGCATCACCCACCTGCTTTAGACATTGTGGCCAGATGGGTACAATGTTCCATGTTTGGTGGCAGTGCCCTGTAGTCACTAGATTTTGGAATCAAATATGCCATACAGCTACCAATGGGTTTAGTGTATGTAGACAAGAATTAGCTGCAAAAGGCTACAGGAGATAATCCATATTGAGTAGGAATTTTTCTTAAAGGAGGCTTCCATATTCTGGTAAGCCCCCACCTGCAGCCTCCACAGCTACAGCGTTGCAGGGTAGAGGTCCTTGTCCTCATCAACATGGGAACAAAGTGTTGTGGTACTCCCCATTTTGAGGGGAAGTGGCCTGTTATGTTTCAGGAGAGGGGGAAACACATGTTTTTTTTCTATTTTGTTTGCATAGGATTCCCCCTTAAAATCCATACCAGACTTAAAAGATCTGGTATGGAATCTATATGGAATCCCCAAGCTGTTCTATTTCTATCCCCACTAACATTAATATGAGACCCAAGTCTAAAATATAGGCTTGGTATGGATGAAGGGAATCCCTGGCAGTTTGCAGCCAGGGCTATACATTTTCCACTAATTTAAATGGGATTTTTTTTCTTTCTAAATGTCAATTTTGCTGTAGTACACATACATAATACAGGTGCAACACTTCATAAGCAGGTTCAGGGCACCCTCCGGACATATTTTTTAAAGAAATTTAGCATTTTCATTTTAAGCATTTTTAAAATCGTTGCTTTGTTTTTTGATTTTTTTTTTACTTTCGGCTTTCTGTGACTTCAATGGGGTTTAGTTTTGACACCCAAACAATACTCATGTTTGTTGATCCTGTTTCAAACTTAACCCATGCACTTTCCACTCTTTCTGCTCTTCTGAGATGCAAGAATAAAAAAAGAAGGAAACAGAATTGATAAACAAGTCTTTAAAAAAACTACATTTACAAAGCTGAGATGTAGTCTTACTGAGAGCATACTATTTCTTTTCAAAATAAAAATCCAGCACACTTATTATTTTTTTTTTCTAAATTTCAGCTGCCCTATGTACCAATATACAATTAATGTACTTATTTTGCAAAAATAAGACATCGTTCTATTTATCTTACACACCCCTACCTCAGTGTCCAGCTGGCTATATAAAAAAAAAACTTCTCCATTACTTCCTGGACAGATCTTAGGATTTGACACATGAAGAGGTTTACCAGCTGACCTCATTAGCACACGCCCTGCATTTGCCCTCCCCTTCCAGCAGATCACTCCCATCCACATCATCAGGTGCACATTTTCCCAAAGCAATCAGTGAATACCGTTCTCACTAAATACCTAGGCAGCGATCGTTCATTTGGCAAAGTAAGCAGAGGCTGAGCGATCAGATAACAGCCCATGTGGATAGAGCTGTAATATTAAAAACAGGAGAAGTATGTCCTTGGTTCTGTACAGCTCACCATATAACTTTTTATTTTACAATTCCCTTTAGATCTACCATTAACTATGTAGTGCAAGGGCCTGCCTAATTGGATACAGAATGGTTGGATTGATGATGTATCCTCCTATTATATAGTTTTGGGTAAATCTAAAGGAAATCGTACAGAGATTGTGCAATCCTATTGTATAGCGTATAGCCACCTTTATACACCTAAAATTAACAAATTGTGCTTTTGGTGCCATTAGTTGTTAAGAGCATACAAAACACAAAATCAAACAGATATGTGAAAAACGCAGCATGCTGCTCTCTAAAAAAGTTCTGGAGCTTCTTTGGGGTGAGTGTTGCATGTAGGGCAGCCCATTAAGGTGAATACAGTATACTTCCCTATGTGTGATGAGCGAAAACGCTCAAAAATGCCCAAAACAAAAATGCATGCAGTAATGTGAGTTTCCACTATGCAGAGATGTGAAAGGGGCTTGACAGCGAGTGTCTCCATCCACTACCACCTATGTACTTATATATAGCTAGCCATACAATCTGAATGTACAATCTCTCTACAATTTCCATTAGATTTACCAAAACTGTGTTATAGGAGGACCCTCCTATCTATCCATTCACTCTGCATCCAATCAGGCAGACCCTTGCATTACATCAGGGGTGTCCAACCTACGGCCCACGGGCCGCATCTGCCCCAGAGAGTTGAGCATATGGCCTGGGCCAGTCTGGATAGACGCTGGGGATGACGTGCAAACATTGCAGCTGTGGTAGCTTACATTAACAAGCCAGGCAAATGAAAGCATGGAGGGATGCTGGGATGTCATGCAATCTTAGTTGATGGGTATAAGAGGTTTGTGCTAATTCAGCTGTCAGCTGTTAAACTGCTTCCTGTGTCTTACTGGCGCTCACGTCTGCATATATCTATGTTTAGATGCACTTTATCATCTATATATATATATATATATATATATATATATATATGAATTAATATTTATAAATTTAGAGGCACTTTACATGTGTATTAATATGAATTTATATTACATAGCACGGAGAGCACTTTATGTATTGGAAGCATTTTATATGTACAGCTTCTCAATATATTTGAATTGAGTTGAGTATACACATTGGAATCTTTGCTTTTTGATAGATTTACACATATTTACAGTTTGTTTATTAAACCGATCAACCATTACTTAGACACATATCCAATTTTTATTTCTATTTCACGGAATCCCACAATATAGCCCACAAATAAAATAAAGCGCCACATCATTTATTATTATCAGTCATATTTTCCTGATTCATGCTATTCTTAAACCATCTGGCCTGGAGAGAAAATAGCCTAGTAACATCTGATTTTGCTATCATTCGCACAAAAAAAAATATACATGTAGTTTGCAGGATGAATAGTGCTGCATTTTCTTTATATATCTACACAGTCATTGCTATAAAGAATTATAGAACTATATTAATTTTTCTGCATAACATTTAAGGCAGTGATCTAGAAATCATGAAAACATACTTTAAATAACAGAAAAAAACATTAACCGAGATTATTTTAAATTGGTATTGCTATTTAAATCGCTTAGTTTGATACTTTTTTTTTACAGCATAGATAAAAGAATATAGGGTAATCGTGATGTTAATTTCATTTGACCAGGCTTAAATGTATTATTCATTTTGATGCCTATAAATGAGCAGTTCCCCTATGCAGCTTGAGGCATTTCATCAGTAAAATTCACAGATAATATGAGCTCGGTCCACATGGAATTCGCTGTCTATCCCACTAGAGTATCAGATGATTCTCAGTGGTGAACCCACTGGAGACTTGGCTTGCTTTAAGCAAGATGCCATTTTGAAGCAGATCATCAACCCCATTAAATGATTTATAAGATTTTACTGTTTATTAGATTCAATGGAAGCTGTAATAGGAGATAGATGTATTGTAACAGAAAAGCATAAGTCTGAAATGTATTTTTAATTTTAAGCAAATCTACAAGGGTATTTATTCTATTCATCATTAATACTCTCCATCTGTTGTTCTATTCTGATGTGCTGTGACAAGCAGATTTTACAAGTTCAAAAATGTATGGGAAGTAGCTAAAGTGGAAAGTAGGGTAAAATGCAGAAATCAGTATGTTTCTTTACAAAACCTAGATGAAAGTACTTATACTGTTTACTCGGTTAAACTGCGCCCCTTTAGGCCCACAAAATTGTATGTGTAAATGATTAAAAGTTGTTACATAGTTGGTGAGGTTGAAAAAAGACCAGTCCATCAAGTCCAACCTGTGTGTGTGGCTGTGTGCTTTTATGTCAGTATTACATTGTATATCCTTGTATGTTGTGGTCGTTCAGGTGCCTATTTAATAGTTTTTTGAAATGATCGATGCTCCCCGCTGAAACCACTGCTTGTGGAATATAATTCCACATCCTTACCGCTCTTACAGTAAAGAACCCTCTGCACAGTTTAAGATTGAACCGATTGTCTTCTAATTTTAGTGATTTTTTTTAATTTCCTTTTCGCAGAAAAGTTTTATCCCTATTTTGGGGTCACCAGTACTGTATTTGTACATTTGACTCATATCCCCTCTCAAGCGTCTCTTCTCCAGAGAGAATAAGTTCAGTGCAGGTAATCTTTCCTCATAACTAAGGTCCTCCTTTATTGGCTTTGTTGCCCTTATCTGGTTTCTCTCCAGTTCCAGCACACACTTCCTGAGGACTGGTGCCCAGAACTGGACGGCATACTCCAGGTGTGACCGGACCAGAGCCTTGTAGAGTGGGAGAATTACATAGTAGGTAAGGTTGAAAAAAGACACAAGTCCATCAAGTCCAACCTATGTGTGTGGATATATGTGGTCATTCAGGTGCTTATCTAATAATTTTTTTTAAACTATCGATGCCCCCCGCTGAGACCACCGCCTGTGGAAGGGAATTCCACATCCTTGCCGCTCTTACAGTAAAGAACCCTCTACATAGTTTAAGGTTAAACCTCTTTACTTCTAATTTTAATGAGCGGCCACGTGTCTTGTTAAACTCCCTTCCACGAAAAAGTGTTATCCCTATTGTGGGGTCACCAGTACGGTATTTGTAAATTTAAATCATATCCCCTCTCAAGCGTCTCTTCTCCAGAGAGATTAAGTTCAGTGCTTGCAACCTTTCTTCATAACTAATATCCTCCAGACCCTATTAGCTTTTTGCCCTTATTTGTACTCGCTCCATTACCAGTACATCCTTCCTGAGGACTGGTGCCCAGAACTGGACAGCATACGCTAGGTGCGGACGGACCAGAGTCTTGTAGAGTGGGAGAATTATTGCTTTATCTCTGGATCTCTTTCCACACCGGACCATTCTGAGTACTCCCCATTTATAACTACCCTCTGAACTCGCCCCTGTCGCCAGTTTTAAATCCATGTACTCACCCTTTGGTCCATGCTCACAGACCTTAGTTTGTACAGTAAACGTTTATGGGGAACTGTAGATGACAGCTCACCTCCTCATAGAAGGTTAATAGATTGGTTAGGCAAGAATGATTCCTCATGAATCCATGCTGATTACTACTAATGATATGGTTTTCATTACTAAAATCTTGTATATAGTCCCTTATCATCTCCTCCAAGAGCTTGCATACTATTGAGGCTAACTGGTCTGTAATACCCAGGGATGTATCTTGGCCCTTTTTAAAATATGGTGCTACATTGGCTTTTCTCCAGTCAGTAGACTGTTTGTAAAAATTAGGAACAATGGTCTGGCAATTACTTGACTTATTAGTTCCTTAAGGACCCTCGGGTGCAAGCCATCTGGTCCCGGTGACTTATTAATGTTACGTTTTTAAAGTCTGTTTCTAATTCTATCCTCTGTTAGCCATGAAGGTGCTTCCCGTGGGATGTCATGAGGATAAACATTGCAGTTTTGGTTACTAAAGCCCCCCATTTCCCTCGTAAAGACTGAGGAGAAGAATAAATTCAATACCTTTGCCATCTCTCCATCCTTACTAACCAAATTCCCTTCATCATTCTTTATGGGACCAATATGATCTGACCTCCCTTTCTTACTATTTATATACCGCAATTTAGATACCATACTTTACCATATACCGTAATATCTTGGGATTTTTTTTTACTCTCCTCCGCTATGTGCCTTTTGTCCTCTATCTTTGCCACCCTGATTGCACCCTTAGATTTCTTATTGCATTCTTTGTAAAGTGGGAATGTGGTATTATAATTACCACGCCAGTTTTTTATGGGTATATGTATGCTGCCTTTGAATGCACCATGGAAGGAAAATCGCCAAAAGGATGTTATAAAGGTGAATAATTCTCTAGTTTCTCTAGAGTAATGAATGAGAACTCAAAAGGCATGGGGAAGAAAAACACACTTCATTAAAAATGAGAGCTAGGGCAATCCAGGACAGACTTGCTAAAATCAGTTGTGGTGAAGCGCGCTTGGTCTGTTCATTAATGAGACATGAAAGTCTTATTGGATGACCAAGTTACTGCCCTGCATATTGTATCCAGGCACACAAGACTTTACAGACCACTGACTTATGACTTGATGTAGCCATGCTTCTAGTTATCTTGTATATTTTTTGGTGTTGGAAGACATATTAGCTTGTAGGTCTTTTGTATGATTCTTACTAAAAAGCTGGTGAAGGTTTTGAGGTAGCCTAATGTCCATTCTTTGGCCCATGAGAAATGACAAAAATACTGTTGGATTTTTAGAAATTAATTTTGGTTTCTAGATATGTAATAATATAGGGACCATATTTAGGGGGGAACATTACCCTCAAGATCTGACAAGGCTGGCAAGGTGACTGCTTGGTTTAGGTGGAGGAAAGTTGTGACCTTTAGTTCAGCCTGGGGCAAAAGTCATTCTGTCTCACTACAGGCAATTGAGTATGTCAGCTATGGACTGTAAATTTGATAAACAGTATATAAAACCAACGTTCAGGTCTGAATTTAATCTTTGGAAGTGTTATTATGATTGTATGTTTATTTGGGGAGAAGCACTAGAAGGGTTAAAATACTTTATTGCTTCTCTAAATAATATAGAATGGAACGTGTAATTCCCCAGTCAGATTTTAACTTTTTAGATTTAACTATCTAGAATGAAAATAGATAAATCACCATCAAGGTTGTTCATTAAGAGACTGACTATAGCAGTTGTGTACCTATAGAGAGCTGTAATTTTAAACCATGGACAAAATAAATCCCTAAGGAGCAGTTTTGAGGTATGTGAGAAACACAACTAAAATATCCATGTATATAGAACAATCTAGTCATCAAAAGAGAAACTTCTTGGAATATGATATAGGAGATGTAGAAGAAGCATTTATTCCTACCCTGAATGTAAAAAGGGACGAGTTATTAAAAGAGAATCAAACATCGTTGTGAATGATCAAGCCCTGGTGTGTGCCCTCTTCAATAGGGATTTACCCCAGTTAATGCGGACCCCTGAATATCTACCAAAGGTATTTATAAGTGAGAGGGCCTCCCTCAGTGAGTATCATTCCAAAGGTACAGAAGGGTATCGTCAGAATATAGGGAGATCTTCTCCTCTACATGATCTATGGAGATGCCGCAGACTGC
The DNA here is from genome assembly GCA_028564925.1 of Lithobates sylvaticus. Taxonomy (NCBI): domain Eukaryota; kingdom Metazoa; phylum Chordata; class Amphibia; order Anura; family Ranidae; genus Lithobates; species Lithobates sylvaticus. The sequence goes on from CM053029.1 coordinate 523,725,091, forward strand.
AGGTGCGGAGCATAGCAGGATCGCCATTGGCTCTATATCCAGCGCAAAAAGGGCAGAGGAGAGCGAACACCCCTGCCTTGTTGCCCTATGAAGGTGGAAGGGAGGGGAGATGATCGACCAGGTTCATACTCTAGCGCTGGGAGAGTCATATAGGGCCTTTAACCAGGGTATAAATATAGGGCCAAAGCGGAGCAGGACCTCCCACAGATAGACCCACTCAACAGAGTCAAATGCTTTTTCAGCATCCAGGGAGGCCACTACGTCCGAGGGGGCAAGGTATTTATCAGAGACCAGGACTGTGTAGAACCTCTGCAGGTTTATATCAGTACCATTACCTGGCATAAATCCAGTCTGATCTTCATGGACCAGAGTAAGGATAACTTCATTCAGTCTCTGTGCCAAGATCTTAGTAAGAATCTTGGCATCTGCATTGATCAGGGAGATGAGTCGGTAGGATGAGCACAGCTCGGGGTCCTTGCCCAGTTTGGGTATAACCGCTCTGACCGCCTACGCCATAGAGGCTGGGATTGTCCCTTCCTTCAGAGTTTTGACTATCATCTCATGAAGTTTGGGTGTCAGTTTATCACTATAATGCCTGTAGAATTCCGAGGGGATCCTATCTACACCCGGAGTCTTCCCTGCCTGGAGATTGCCTATAGCCTGCTGAACCTCCTCCACCGTTATGAAGCAATCCAGGCGTTCACGTGCTGTGTCAGAGAGGGTGGGGAAGTTGATCTGGTCTAGGAATGAGTTTAATTCCTCCCTAGAATAGTCAACCCTGGAAGAATATAGGTCACTGTAGTAGGAGGCAAATCGGCATTTATGGCCAGGGGGTCAACCTGTAGTCAGCATCGTAGATGCGGGCAATGGATGAGGTTGGTTGCTGCTCCTTAGCCAACCAGGCCAGGAGCCAACCGTTTTTTCCCCCCTGCTCAAAAATGCACTGTGATGTGTTTTTTATTTGCCTTGGACACCCTGAGAAGCATCAGCTCCCGATATGCCGCCTGCATGTCAAGATAGGTGACTGGGTTTTGGGATAACATGCTAGATTCTGAGCTGCAGTCTTGGCCTCTGCAAGAGTGACATATGCGTTCTGCCTGACTTTGGAGATAAAGGATTGGTATGCACCCCTAACATAGGCCTTAAATACATCCCACGTATTATGAACAGCAGCAGTGCCTACATTCGTTAAAAAAAGTCAGTTATGTATTTGGAGACTTCAGACTCCACCATCTGAAATCCAGTATCAAAATAATCGCCAGAGTCTCTCAGAGGGGGGCGTCTGGGTTTGGAAAGTACACAGCATAGGGGCATGGTCTGATATCCCTGAAATCCAGAAAGGCTGCAAGATGTGACCTTCAGGAGAAGGGCAGAAAAGGCCTGGGGGTTCAGAGACCCCAGCACTGGAAAGCCAAGGAATCCAACCGGAAGGCCTGAGGGTTCAGAGACCTCAGAGCTGGAAGGCTTACTCTAGCAAGTTGCACAAAACCCTGGGGGACAGAACCAGGCATCCCGGCTGGGATGGACCATTGCTCAGAAAGCGGGAAGTAGCTGCTAACGGACAAAGTAGACCGGGGGCGCCTGGACTTTCCTGAACTGGCTTGGGAAGAAATCGCAGGAGGCGAGAAAGGCAGGTGAGGCCTGGGACTTCCAGCATTTCAAGAGTACCAAAATGTCTTTCAGAGGGGCATTGGCCAGTTCACTAAGGGAAAGGGTTCTATCTACTCACACAGAACAAGCAGAAGAGGTAGCTTTCTTGCAACATCTACATACTACACATTGCAGCACAAGAAATAAATGTTTGTCATTCAACTGTTGAACTGTGTCTGTGGTTACTAAAAAGGGATGGAAGAAGCAGGGGTTAAACCAGCAGTACTGTAATGAACTACCTAACAGCTACACTTTATTTTGATGGAATGATCCACACATATTTACAAAGGTCACAAAGTTTTTTATTGCATATCAAGTGAATATAAGCAATAGTACCTAAATCAGAATACACTTATAACAGAGCAGCGTCACACCCATTAGAATTATCAAATTTTATTTCACATAGACCCTACATAGGTGTCACGGTGGAGGCAGCAGCTCTCATCATAGCATAATTAAACATCAGTGCGGAACAAACCCATAACCATTTAAATAGACTATAATCTATACCATATGGAATATAGACATTTGTTTACTCTGAATGTAGACATTTTACTTAGCCTGATGCCCCGTACACACGGTTGGATATTCCGATGGAAGAAAGTCTGAACGGATTATGTTGTCGGAAAATCTGATCATGTGTGGGCACTAGCGGTCTTTTTCCGACAGAAAAAATTTGAGAGCAGGATCTAAAATTTTCCGACAACAAAATCCGATCTGACTTTTTCCGATCGTGTGTAGAGAATTCCGATGCACAAAGTGCCACGCATGCTCAGAAGACATTTGGAGACGAAAGCTATTGGCTACGGCCCTGTACGTAGTCCCATCGTACGTTTTGTACGTCACCTCATTCAGAATGATCGGATTTTCCAACAACTTTGTCTGACTGTGTGTGTGGAACACAAGTTTCGGACAAAATCCATCGGAATGTCCGACCATGTGTACGGGGCATAAGAGTTTGTATAAGTTTGAAATGTATGTAGATTAAAGAATGTTGATGCATTGTGTATGACTATTATTATTATTTGTATTATTATTTTTACCATCACACCATATTAAATTTTGTGTGCTTAACAATGCTATGAAGAAAGAAATAAAAACAGTATACTTTTTTAATGTTCTTAGATTTAATATATTTTACCATTGCCTTAATTACTTGTCATTTAGTTTGCACAGGACCTCGAGGTCTTCACTGTTGCTTATAGGCATTTCAATTTGTTTGCATGCATGCCAACCAAAATAAATAAACTGCTGAAGCATTAGAAGATGAAACAGAAGAACATGCCAGACAGCTTTTTCCATAGTTTTTGTCAAACATAAACTGGGTATTTGGAAAAGGTGCATAGAATTTTGATGATGTTACTCTGAATAACAAAATATGCAGTATTTGCATAATGTAATGTTGCAAAAATGTATATGCTTGAACAGTGATACTGGGGTGTTGGGTAGGACTTGTTTGTATATTTGTAGCACTGTCTTTTGACTTTACTTTATGACATTTGTTAAATGCTGTATTTTTTTCAGAGAATGGTGCAATTGTTGTTCTGTGATTTTTATGGTAACATCCATTTTGTAAATTCTGTTTACAACCTGCTTATTTAATTGTACTGTTATAATGTAGTAAACAAATTAATTTGTGTCAGAGAAAATGAATACTTGCAGATTGCTGCAATCTTTAAAGAACCTCACTTCTAAATATCAATTTCTCACCTACTAGCAATTTTATGTGAGATTAAAGGAAATGCTTAGTCGAATTGCACATATTTAATGTATTTTTTCTTGTGTTTTTTTATAATCAGGACTAAAACATAAAATGCTAAAATAAATAATGTAAGCCAGGCAGCTATAAAATATTGCATTATTATGTAGTCTTCTACATAGTAATTAGGTGGCATTTTTAATTCAGACAAAGTGAGCCTTCTACTATGCTGTGCTTTTAGTGTCTCTTTGTAAAACAGTCAATTATTTTATATATAACATAAAAACAATAAAATTTCTATTTAAAAATGTATATTTTAAAGCGAAATTCTTTAAAGGTTGCAGAAAATGTCAATAAATTCATTCATATTCTCTGACACAAGTCTCTCTCCTACCTATGGTCTGTATGATGCCACTATCCCGCCTCTTCACCTTGTCCAATCAGAAAATGCCTTGTATTTGTTGAAATTGATGTAGTGGGGGAGCCACTCGGCCCAGGACCAGGAAGATTGTAGTGATAATTTAGTAGCTATAGTGGTGGTTAGCTTCCACAGTGGGCCATCAGTTAAGAACTATGCATACTTACATTGGTCCAACCTAGACCAATGTAACCATACAATTAATATCATACCTGTATCTCAGCTCTAAATATAAAAATGTAATATAAAGCTGATACAAATATGCCATAATGTGTGTGTCAATGACTCTGTTTTATTATAAGAGTTGTGCATAATGGCCGTGCTTGAAAATAAAAATGTTTCTACCATTCAAATCTGCAGGTGATCATAACAACTAGTTAAGGGGGCGCTGCCCTTGAAACGCGTTGCTGCCCATGCCACACACATAACCCGCTCCACAAGTATGCAGACTGCCCAAGGCAAAGCTGCTTGACACATTTTTGAGGGGATCCAGCACTTCCTACACCCAGACTTACCATCTGTCTGTGCTCCATGGTTTTCAAGGTTTTTCGGCTCAGCTGTCTCTGTTACTCATGAGGATGCAGATTACCTAGATATAAGTGGATATTGTTTTTTATGTGAATGAATCATACAACTTTTAAAGCATTCCTGCACCCTTGCCTCCTAATCGTAAGGAAGGAAGACTACATATTTTCATCTCGTGTATTGATAGTCCATACCAATTATTTGTGATGGTGTGGGTGGAATATCTATGGTTTATCTGAAATAGAGCTCAAAATGTTTGGAAATGCTTTACCTATATTAAATGTAAAGGTGTATCTCATGCATGCCTTTTTTATTTTAACTTTTTTCTGACGGACTGGTTTTTACATATACATGGACATGCAATATTGAGCCTTCCATGACTGGTGGCCAGTCAAAATAGCTATAACAAGTCATGTGACTGGTCAATATCAAGTCTAATAGACAAGCTATTCCTGTAAAAAGGAACAGGGAGGTTGGCACTGTCATAAGGGATATGTACAAATGCAAAAAAATATTTAAAAAAAAAAGTTTAACGAGAAGGTCTTTTCATTTGGCTTAAAGTACAAGATTGAAATAACAAAAAAATGTAAATGCCATGCTTGAGGGATGTCTTAAATCTGCATGTGCTGATATGGAACAGTATGATGTAGTCCTTTAAAGTGACATAAAAAAGTAAATAATGGTGTGGGTTTTTTTTTTTTTACAAGACCCTTATCTAGGCATGCAGCCTGGCTGGCTGGATATAGAAGGGCGCCATTCCTGTACCACACCAGGCCACATGCTTTTTAACATTGTGTGGAGTACCTTGCAGAGGAGGTCAGCCAAGCTTTTACCCCTTGCAAAGCTTCTTGTCTCAATGTTGGGGGATGCCATTAGAGCATGTGGGGGTTTTTGCAGGGACTTATTAATTAATTTTTTTTTAAAGTCAGCAGGTACAAATACTGCAGCGTGAGTCATGCAGCGCAATCCGAATGGTCCCTGCTATCTCTGGGACACGTGTGTGTCCCAGCAGACAGTGCAGCGGGACAGGAAGAGGCATAGACTCCCGTGGGAGTCTATGCCCGGAAGTGGGTGCAAATACCTGTCTTAGACAGGTATCTGCACCCTCTCCCACCGAAAGGTGCCAAATGTGACACCGGAGGGGGGGAGGGTTCTGAAAAGCGGAGGTTCAATCTTTGTGTGAACCTCCACTTTAAGAAAGGGTCATCAGCATCTTATAACTTCTACTAATGGAGTTCTGGTAATATCTCTGTGTATTAACTATGTGTGCATGTGGACTCAGTGGGTGGGGGCAAGTGTTACTATACATAGCTATCTATGTCTGTAGTTAAGTACCCTGCAAAAATGGGATGTGCCCTGGAACAACATCAGAACTAATAAATGGATCATATGTTCATTTTGCCTTATTTAGAAGTCCTGATAAAATGCTGACTCTCTGGTATTTTGGATATAACTACTGTGTTGTGAAGCAGCCATAAAATGCTTGCATGCTTGGTAAAGAGTATATGTACCCACTTATACTCTACACTGTGCATTGTGTATGTGTACACATATAGATATACAGTGGTGTGAAAAAGTGTTTGCCCCCTTCCTCATTTCCTGTTCCTTTGCATGTTTGTCACACTTAAGTGTTTCGGAACATCAAACCAATTTAAACAATAGTCAAGGACAACACAAGTAAACACAAAATGCAATTTGTAAATTAAGGTGTTTATTATTAAAGGTGAAAAAAAATCCAAACCATCATGTCCCTGTGTGAAAAAGTGATTGCCCCCTAAACCTAATAACTGGTTGGGCCACCCTTAGCAGCAACAACTGCAACCAAGCGTTTGCGATAACGTGCAATGAGGCTTTTACAGCGTCCTGGAGGAATTTTGGCCCACTCATCTTTGCAGAATTGTCCTAATTCAGTTACATTAGAGGGTTTTCGAGCATGAACGGCCTTTTTAAGGTCATACCACAACATCTCAATAGGATTCAGGTCAGGACTTTGGCTAGGCCACTCCAAAGTCTTCATTTTGTTTTTCTTCAGCCATTCGGTGGTGGACTTGCTGGTGTGTTTAGGATCATTGTCCTGCTGCAGAACCCAAGTTCGTTTCAGCTTGAGTACACGAACAGATGGTCGGACATTCTCCTTCAGGATCTCTTGGTAGACAGCAGAATTCATAGTTCCTTTTTATCACGGCAAGTCTTCCAGGTCCTGAAGCAGCAAAACAGCCCCAGACCATCACACTACCACCACCATATTTTACTGTTGGTATAATGTTCTTTTTCTGAAATGCAGTGTTCCTTCTACGCCAGATATACTTGGACACCCACCTTCCAAAGAGTTCCACTTTTGTCTCATCGGTCCACAGAATGTGTCCCAAAAGTCTTGGGGATCATCAAGATGTGTTGTGGAGAAATTGAGACGAGCTTTGATGTTCTTTTTGCTCAGCAGTGGTTTTCTCCTTGGAACTCTGCCATGCAGGCCATTTTTGCCCAGTCTTTTCCTGATGGTGGAGGCATGAACGCTGACCTTAACTGAGGCAAGTGAGGCCTGCAGTTCCTTGGACGTTGTTGTGGGGTCTTTTGTGACCTCTTGGAGTCGTCGCTGCGCTCTTGGGGTAATTTTGGGCGGCCGGCCACTCCTGGGAAGGTCACCACTGTTCCATGTCATTTGTGGATAATGGCTCTCACTGTGGTTCGCTGGATCCCAAAGCTTTGGAAATGGCTTTATAACCCTTTCCAGACTGATAGATCTCAATTACTTTCTTTCTCAATTGTCCTGAATTTCTTTGGGTCTCGGCATGATGTGTAGCTTTTAGGATCTTCTGGTGGACCTTACTGTGTCAAGCAGCTCCTAGTGATGCCTTGATTGTGAACAGGTGTGGCAATAATCAGGCCTGGGTGTGGCTAGAGAAATTGAACTCAGGTGTGGACAACCCAGTTATAGTATGTTTTAACAAGGGGGGCATCACTTTTTCACACAGGGCCATGATGGTTTGGATTTTTTTTCACCTTTAATAATAAACACCTCATTTACAAATTGCATTTTGTGTTTACTTGTGTTGTCCTTAAATATTGTTTAAATTGGTTTGATGTTCCGAAACACTTAAGTGTGACAAACATGCAAAGGAACAGGAAATGAGGAAGGGGGCAAACACTTTTTCACACCACTGTATATAGATATATATATATATATAGCGCCTGTCACTTTGTCCATCGATGCAATTGATCATCAATCATGTCGTCCAGTGATGCAGATCCATGTCAGTCATAGTGGACAGTGCCTTCGTAAGATCTTAGCCTCATTACCATGCACGCTCCTCTAGCTTGCTTTCTGTCATGACCTGTTGCATTGAGGATTGAGGTCTGTTAAGCATGTTTTTAGACTGAAGGGTACTGTAATTTGCACTGATAGGATGTATATCATCTTTCTAATTACAGCCTAAAGTAAAATCTAATGATCAATTAAATAATGTTTGCTTACAAAAAAACAACAAAAGCTGCTACCCCTCTGTTGGATTTTCAGGAAGCACAGAGGAAGTGTGGACAGCTGTCCTGAATCTGATGTTCCTATGCCAACCTGCAATATCATCTTAGTGACACCCATATAGAGCTTCATAAATACCATGGCATGTCCATTTAGGTGTATATTAGGTAGCACAGCCCTGATGAATTTGTGACAGCAATAGCAAATCAGGGATCAGGTTGGGATGGGGGGAAGGGAAGAGGGATATTAAGTTGCCTGTCAGTCTCCGCCATTGTTCCCAAGGGGTTAGTGTGGGATGGGTTAAAGTGCCAGGACTGGGGTTATTAGGGTGTTTGCTTATAAGGTCGTGAATGGTCCTCCCTCAATCTTCCCTTGTGTAGGGGAGGGAGGGTAGTCCTCTAATGTTTTAATGGGGTCTGTCTTTGAACTATCGAGCAGGATCATTAAGGAGTGCAAATGTATTGGGGTGTTTGGTTCATCTGGGTTTGGTTTGTCAGTAGTTTAAATTTGGCTGTGGTGCGAAAGTGGGACCAACAGGCCCATGTATGTGAAAATTTAGTAGGACAGTCTTTGGCTATGGAGATTAGCTCTTCCATTTCCGCAATTCTTTCTACTCGTCTGAGCCATTCAGAGACAGTTGGAGCCTGGGTTGAACCCCAATAAAGAGAGATGCACATTTTGGCCACATTTAACAGGGGTGGTATTAGTGTTTTGCTGTAGTGATGTGTCGGTAGGCATGAATGGTGGAGGAGGAGTTGAGATGGGGTGTGTTCCAGGGTGTATGTAGAAATTTGTGACGTCAGTTCTCGGGCTTGTGTCCAGAACGGCTGAATTAAGGGACAGGACCACCATATATGCACTAAAGTACCTGTTTCTTTGGAGCATCTCCAGCATTTTTCAGAGTGAGCAGCATTATATTTGTTGAGAATTACTGGGGTCCTATACTAGCGCATTAGAATTTTATAATTGTTTTCCTGGATCGAGGCATTGAGTGAGCCTTTCTGTGCTATTGTAGCTATGTGTTCCCTTTGTGCCTCTGTCATCTCTATTTGCAGGTCTCTTTTCCAGTTTAAACGTGCTTTGTTAATTTTCATCAAGCTTTCAGAGGAGAGTAAGTAGTAGATGATTGAGATTACATGCTGTTGGGGTGTAGAGAGAGAGCATAGCTGTTTGAAAGGAGTGAGCTGGCGAGAGACGGAGGAGGCACGATCCGCTTCTTGTAGGAAATGTCTGACCTGGAAATACGTCAAGAGGGGAAAGGGATCGTTATCCCTATTAGCTGGTAGAAAAGAGCGCTCTAGAAATTGGCCCGGTCAAAAGAAGTGGTAAGATAGAACCTCTGAGTTTTGCCAGATGTCTGCTAAAAAGTGTGTGGACATACCAGGTGGGAATGTCGGGTTGAGTCTTACAGGTGTAAGAGGTCCAGGGTTAGAGGAGATGTGTAGTTTTCTACAGGCGTTTTCAAAGCACCGGAGTGTCGGTTCAATGAGGGGGTGGTCTTTCAGGATCCGTGGGGTATGTCTGGTCGAGGTCCAAGGGAGAGATTGTAGTGGTAAAGGGGAGAACGTGTATTCGAGAGAAACCCAGTCTTTACAGTGGCCATGTAGTGACCAGTCAACGATTCTAGAAAGGTGACAGGCCAATAGTATTTCTGAAGGTCCGGGAGACCAATGTCTCCTTTTGTCTTAGGTTTTGTTAGTTGCTATTCTTGGCCTTTTCTGTCTCCGTAGAAACCTAGTGCATATTCTTTTATATGATTGGAAAAAGGTCGGGGGGAGCTTAATGGGGATAGTCTGTAGGATATATAAAATGCGGGGAAGTATGTTCATTTTTAAGATTGCTGCCCTTCCAAACCAGGAAAAGTGAGATTTTTTTCCATTTACTTAGGTCATTTGTGATGGATGTGAGGATGGGTTGGTAATTTTTTGTGAACATGTCTGAGAGTTTTGTTGTTAGGTGTATCCCAAGATATTTAAGCTGGTCTTGTTTCCATTGAAAGAGGAAGTTGTTCTTACATTGTGTTACCGTTTCCGGTGTGAGGAAAATATTAAGGGAATGCGATTTTGCAAAATTTATTTTGAAATTTAAGATATTCTGAAAGAGTCTAAACTCTTTTAGAAGGTTTGGGATTGATATGGGCGGTTCCTTCAGAAACAGTAGTATGTCATCGGCAAAGGCAGCTAGCTCGTAGGTACGATCGGCGATGAGAAAGCCTTTGATATTGTCATTGGATCTGAGACATTGGAGGAAGGGTTCAAGGGTTAGGATAAATAGAATTGGAGAGAGGGGGCATCCTTGTCTTGTCCTATTACTAATTGAGAAGGCGTTAGACAGATGGCCGTCTGTGGAAAGGTAGGGTGGACGATGTTAGGGAGTTAAAAGTCTTAGTAAGGTGGGGGGTTAAAGTGTCTGTAAAGGCTTTGAAATAGGTAGCTGTAAACTCGTTGGGACCGGGGCTTTTACCATTCTTAAGTTGATTAATTGGCAATTTGAGTTCTTCTTCCAAGATAGGGTTATCTAACAGTAGCACGTCTAGGGATCTGGGGCAATATTTGTTGAGGAAGGATGTGATTAGGGTCTGACTTGTACCATACTGCAGAATTCTGGGAAAATCTGTGAGACAATCACACAATCAGACAAGCAGGCAATGACATTTCTGTTGAAGTTTTGTACACCAACAGTGTACAGAATGCCTCTAGGTTGCCATATTGCATTGAATTGAAATACAATGAATTAAATCAGTGGTTGCATATCGAAAAGGAAAGGTAATTTTCAGTAACATTAAATTGCAATATGGCTTGTGCAGAAACAGTGTCTGATAGCAAACAGAATACACTGAGAATTAGTTAACATTTTGCAGAATCCATAAAGGGTAAACACACACACACAAATTGTAAACATAAATGTTACTTGTAATACATATATTTTATTTAAAATGAAGGCCTACTAGCAGCAAGTACAGGTGAAGCTTATCTACTCAAAGCCTGAACTACTAACATTGTATTATCAAAGTGGAGTATCTAATTCCTAGCATACACAAAGGTAGTACGAATTAAAGAATACAATTGAACTTATGAGTCACAAGAGCCAGAAAGTGGAAAGCTAATTAAATCCAAAGTTATGTAAATGAAAGCAGTGGCCCGTGATATTTCTACTTTAGCTTTATGCTGCAGACACAAGTTAAGAAAAGGAAAAGTCTGCAATTAAAGTGCATAGCAGGGTTCATAAAAGGATATTTTCTTTTTCAAAGTGACCTCTAAATACATGCCACAATATAACTTTGCTGTCTTTTGTTACATCTAATTATAGTTTAAGTCACAATTCAAAAAATGCATTTACTCATAACTATGCCTGGATGCACCGCTAATGTATAATTTCAATTAGAAATAGGGTTGAAATTATTTCTACCTCAAACTACATTTTCCAAGCTACAAGGCCAAGTTTATTATAAGAAAAAAAAAAACACATGCTGTAGCTGTTTATTATTATTATTATTATTATACAGGATTTATATAGAGCCAACAGTTTATGCAGCATTTACAATGAAAGAGGGACAGTACGATTACAATACAAGTCAACACAGAAGGAATAGAAGGGCCCTGCTCATGGAGCTTACAATCTAAGCATAGGTACGATTGTCTGTTTTAGGTAATCTTGAGATTAAAGATGGACTCCAGCCTTACCATCTTTTCTCACAAGCCAGCTCCTGTGTTGAAACCAATTAGTCAGTTCCCAACAACCTTTCATCTCCACAATAGAACCCTTTGAAACTACAGCAACTTTTTGAGCCAATCTTTATTTCTTGCTTGAATGACTTCAAACATCATCATCAATTCCCTCTTTTCTCTATCCATACTGCCAACTGCCTTCCTCTAACAGCTATTAGCTTTCTCTGCTATCAATCATTTTTGCTATTCCTCATGTGTGAGCAGGGCCGGATTTCCCACAAGGCCACCAAGGCCAGGCCTTGGGGCAGCAGTGGTGCAGGGGCGGCGCCACCCCCGCACTAACATCATTCGGGGCTCTGTATGAGCAGGGCGGGATGAGGACAAGCGCTGGTGTTCTAACTAGAAAGGAGAGCAGGGGGCGGAGTCTGTGTAGGCAGCTGCAGGAGGAGCGTCTTCTCCCCCAGGCAGCAAGACTTGTACAGTGTGGAGTGGAGATCAAGAATAGCTATTCTCCTCTAGCTCCAGCGCTCCACAGCCTCTGGCATCCTGTCACAGTGATACAGTGAGAGAGAAAGCCAGCTAGCTTGTGCAGGAGTTGGGCTGTGTTCTGTCTCCACTGTCCTCCTAACCCCTCCCTCACTGCACTGCTTGTCCAATCCAATACTCCGCCTTCCATTTGTGCCCGCCCACACTCCAGCCACATGCATGCAATGTATTGTACTGTGCTGTGAGGGGAGTTCTGTTTTCAAACAATAGCTGCCACAGCCCTGGGGGGAGACCAGCCTGAATGGGAGAGCATAATTGGTGAGTGAGACCCCCAAAATAACCCCCCTCTATGTTCCCACCCCTTTGTGCTATGGACCTTCTTCCTCCCCCCCTTTTCCTCATCACCACCCCCCCCTAGACTAGAGCCTAGCCTGCCTGGATACCTGTATATAGAGGGGGGTGTATAAAGAGGTAATAGAGGGATGTATATAGAGATGATTGAGGGGTGTATATAGAGATGATAGAGGGGTGTATATAGAGATGATAGAGGGGTGTATATAAAGAGGTGTATAAAGAGACGATAGAGGGGTGTATATAGATATGATGGAGGGGTGTAGATAGAGGGGTGTATATAGAGATGATAGAGGGGGGAGTATATAGAGATTATAGAGGTGTGTATATAGAGGGGGTGTATATAGATATTATAGAGGGGGGAGTATATAGAGATGATAATGGGGGTGTATATAGAGATGATAGAGGGGTGTAGATAGAGGGGCGTATATAGAGATGATAGATGGGGGAGTATATATAGATTATAGAGGGGTGTATATAGAGGGGGTGTATATAGAGATGATAGAGGGGTGTATATAGAGGGGGTGTATATAGAGATGATAGAGGGGTGTATATAGAGGCGATAGAGGAGTGTATATAGAGACGATAGAGGGGTGTATATAGAGATGATAGAGGGGGGAGTATATGAAGATTATAGAGGGGGGAGTATATAGAGATTATAGAGGGGGGAGAATATAGAGATTATAGAGGGATGTATATAGAGATTATAGAGGGGTGTATAAAGAGATTATAGAGGGGTGTGTATAGAGATGATAGAGGGGTGTATATAGAGATGATAGAGGGGTGTATATAGAGATGATAGAGGGGTGTTTTATTTAGAGATGATAGAGGGGTGTATATAGATATGATAGAGGGGTGTATATAGAGATGATAGAAGGGGGGTGTATATAGAGATGATAGAGGGGGGGTATATAGAGATGATAGAGGGGGGAGTATATAGAGATGATAGAGGGGTGTATATAGATATGATAAAGGGGGGAGTATATAGTGGAGATATGTTTTTAATTGATCTATTGTAGCAGTCATCAATAAAGGACGAGAATGGTGGTGTGTGTGTGGCGGGGGGCGGCATTGAAGGACCCGGCCTTGGGGCGGCAAAGGGAGTAAATCTGGGCCTGTGTGTGAGTATGATAATTAGGGCTTGCATTGCTTTTCCTTATCAATATATAAAATAACACATTCCTTGCATCCCTTTAGTCATGCATGCCCCTGGTTAATTGTGCAATCTGATAATAAGTTGCTTGATTACACTATTTTAGACTGTAAGCCCCCGTACACATGTTCGGAAATTCCGTACACATACACCCCCGTACACATGTTCGGAAATTCCGACCACAAAATCCATCAGATTTTTTCTGACGGATTATGTCCGATACTGGTGTTGCATACACACGTTCGGACAAAGTTGTCGGAAAATCCAATCATTCTGAACGTGGTGACGTTCTTTGCATATGACGGAACTACGTAGAGGCTAGTAGCCAATAGCTTTGGTCTCGTAATTTGATCTGAGCATGAGTGGCACTTTGTCCATCGGAATTCTCTCCACACGATCGGAGAAAGTCTGATCGGATTTTATTGTCAGAAAATTTGAGAGCAGGATCTCAAATTTTTTCCAACGGAAAAAGTCAGATGGAGCCCACAGACGGGCGGATTTTCCGACAACATGGTCGGATCTGACATTTACCTCGGAATTTTCGACCGTGTGTACAGGGGCTTAGAGTGACATTTTTTTTTTTAAGTTTGATCTAGAAAAAGAAAAAAAGAAACAGATGGTTTATTTTTTTGCTGTCTATGTCCTATTGGGGGCATTTCTATTTAATTCCTACCCAAGAGAAGCAGCCGTACGTAATAAGAATGTTTTTATAAAGTGAGGGTCATTTTTCTTTTAGATAGTTGTCAACAGAACAGGTGCCCCCACTGTAAGATGACAACTCAAAATTTTTACATTTTACAATTAAAGACCCAGACAGCAAAAAAAACTTGACAGGGGATCTAACCTTTAACTAGTAGCCACTTCAAGGGGATATGAGGTTAACTACATTACACTTCCAGTTTAGGATACCCTTTTCAAAGACAGGAGACTGAAGCAATGTAGCAAAATTAGAGCAAGCAATTGTCAAGGCATGGGAGATTCAGACCAAGACACTGAGGTTGTTGGCAATATGCAATCAGAAATTAGCAATAACTAGATATCAGGGCAAGCAGCTGATAACTAGTTGGGATCCAGAAGACAAGCTGGGTAAGAACAAGTGATTGTTATCACAACTTCACAAGTGTACAGTACAAATTTGCTCAGGAACTTTAGTAAAAGGAAATGTATGTTTGCAACATTGTAAAGGCAGATGTATGCTTAAATATGATGTTTCCATAAATTGCATCGGGCAACATAACGGTGGATCATAGGAGAGAAGGATTATTTACTGCATTTCTCCAGGTATTTCCTGAATCCAGAGGGTTACATTTATATTCATATTTTGCCTTTAGGTAAGCTGCTATATTTATATTTTATTATTTGAATACCTGTCATGACCTGTGACTTATCCATGGAATGCAGTTGCTCCATTGACTCCAGTAGCAAAAAAGAATGAGCAAAGACATCACTGTGTACTATGGCAGCAAAGTAGGAGGCCTGTGATTCTTTGAGCCTAAAGAGTGGCACCTAATCTAGGATGTGTCATTTACGGAGACCCTGAAAAGAGATGATTGGATTTGTCAATAGAAAATTTTATGCATTTTGATAAGTGCATTTTATTGTGAACATTAGAAAATATTTGTACTGATGCCCACATTTTTCTGTCCTTTTTTGTACATTAAAAAAGGTACTGACATTATTTGCCTAGAGCAATTGAATTTATAACAGAAAATGTATGCTCAGTGAAAATTACACTGCAAAAGCCAATGAACTGAGAGGAAATATTTAATACCAAGTGAATTTTACGAGTATAGTTATATGGGCTCTAATCTGAATAAACACAGACATTTACTTTCTATTGAATGTGAGCATGTTTGAAAATCCAGCAAAAATTGATTTATTCAGAGCAGAACATCCCAGCAACACATATAAGAAGCTTTATTAAATTCATTTCTAAGCATTAGACTTTCAGCTTTATGGTACAAAGAACATTTTATGACAGTTTTACTAATAAGGAATCATGGTTTCAAATTAAAAATCTTAGTCGATTTTCCACAGAGTACAGATGTGAGCATATGCCTGAACTAGCTGGCTATTACCGCTGTTCTTACGAGTTCTAAGGAGGTGAGGTGTAAGATTCGATCAGTTTTAAAAGGCTCTATGTCTTAAATAAGATTTAGACATTTATGAGATTCATGAGAAATTTATGAGATTTAAAAATAATGTAGCCAAATAAATAAAAATAATAATTAATTTGCCATGTTACCTGTTCTGAAGCGATCTATATTTCAGTTAAATTTAACCTGTCAGGACAAAAACTATGGAACTTGTGTTGTTTTTGTTTTTTTGAAACATGCAAGTTCTCTGGCTGTTATCTTGATCCCTGTTATATTATTGATCTGAAACATACATACAGAATTGTTCAGACTTTTCAGATTTCACAGGATAGTACATTGTTCTTTAATTTTGCGAAACAAAGAGTAGGATTACAGCCCTGAGCTTGTACCTTTTAAAACAACAAATCATTGATGTAGTGTTAATGTTTTAATTATTAATACAAGGCAAATGGTTTTCAAATAACTATGGGTTAGCTTTTTGAGTTACTATTCATTGAATCTTCAAACTGAGTCCTTAAGATTCACCTTTAGGATCAACATTAAAGAACAATATATCAATATGCTATATTAAATCTCAAAAATATATATTTTTAGCCCTGCATTTTCGGCTTCGGTGCTCAGTAAAGACACAGTATTGGGGAACACCAACTAAACAATTAATTTAAACATATAAACATGTAGATAATGTTAATCAGATAAAACCCAAAACAGATAATAAATAAGGTAAGACCTTTCACTTCCCTATAGTTGGATAGGGATAGATTATAGTGAAATACCCACCTCAGTTAAGTAAACCCATTTTAGTAAGTTATTTATAGCTGTGAAATGTACATAAATAATCACACAGCCCAGACTGCATGTACCAAATTTGAATGTTGATAAGAGCAAATCGCGTATTTACTTTGTGTGGGGAATTCCCAGCAAAAAGTTCTGGATCCCCAAAGAAGTGTCATTTGCATTGTAAGGTTGTGTTCCCTAATGCCTGCTTAAACCTGCACTTATTTAATAGGTTTGCTGTAGTATCCTTATTTCCTTAGTAAAGTGTGCCCCATCACTTCCTATAATGCATCAACTGCAAGAATCTTGAAAGGAAAAGCCTGGGGCAACCCCAAGTATGCCCCTGGGTGAAAAAGAGAGAGTTTGGGACTATCTCGGTACCCAAGGATTGAGCAGAAATATACCGTATTTATCGGCGTAACACGCACTTTTTCCCCCTTAAAATCGGGGGAAAGTCGTAAGTGCGTGTTATACGCCGATACCCAAAAAAAAAATGACAATCGGTTGCGGCGCCGAAAAATGGCGACCGCGGCCGAAAAAGGCCGAAAAAGACCGAAGCCGGCTGTTCATTAATAAACAGCAGGGAGGCGGGACTCCGAGCGGAGCTAAACAGTCGGCTCGGTCTTTTTCGGCCACACTTCGGCCTTTTTGGCCGCGGTTCGGTCTTTTTCGGCCGCGCATGCGCGGTATTTCTCGCGGCGGGAAATTTAAACGATAGCAAGCTGCAAATGACACTAGCAAGCTGCAAATGACGCCGGGCAAGCTACAAATGACGCCGGGCAAGTTACAAATGACGCTGGGCAAGTTACAAATGACGCTGGGCAAGTTACAAATGACGCTGGGCAGGTTGCAAATGACGCTGGGCAGGTTGCAAATGACGCTGGGCAGGTTGCAAATGACGCTGGGCAGGTTGCAAATGACGCTGGGAAAGGCTGCAAATGCCGCTGGGCAGGTTGCAAATGACGCTGGGAAAGTCTGCAAATGACGCTGGGAAAGGCTGCAAATGACGCTGGGAAAGGCTGCAAATGACGCTGGGCAAGCTGCAATGACGCTGGGCAAGCTGCAAATGACGCTGGGCAAGCTGCAAATGACGCTGGGCAAGGCTGCAATGACGCTTAAATGTAAGTTTTTTTTTTCCCTAAACTTCTCTCCTAAAACTTTTTTTCCTTAAAATTCCCTCCTAAACTTGGGGTGCGTGTTATACGCCGGTGCGTGTTATACGCCGATAAATACGGTAATTAAAATATAACAATTTATTAATAGAAAAAACATGATTAAAACAAGAGTGAAAGGAATAATTTTACAAAAATAGCTGTATACAGTCAATAGTTACAGCCGTGCGTGATTCTAAAAAGGTTGCAAAAGGTCGATGAACCCCAGTAATGACAAGGGGTGCCGTATATAGTAGATCTTGACAAAAGTTCTCTACATGTTTTGCGCAGTGAGTCGTTTCCTCAGGAGGAACCAATCATTGTCATCAACAAAGTAAATCATAATCATGATTTCATAGTCAAACAGCCATAACATATATTATATAAAGTTACAAACAATAAAAAATAGGAGAGGAAACAAATATACTTAATACGTGACATAAAGTTATCATGTACTTTGGGGATCCATACATTGCTTACCTGGAGAGACTAGGATAGTGAGACAGCACAACAGAGGCACCCAAAGGTAATTCCCCCCACGGCGGACATGGGAGACACTAAGGAACGCTGGGTTCTACAATTCCAAAATTCATATATGGTAAAGTATATAGGTGTCCTTTTATGAAGCAGTGATCAGCGGAGATCCTGAGGTTCACCACTGATCACAGCCCATAAACAGTTTATAAACCAGAGATAATCGGGGGGAGAAGTGTTTGAACTTGTTCTCCCGCCGATTATCTCTGCACATGGAGAATGCCCATAGAATGACACAGTAACGGCCAGTGTATGAAGCTGCGATCTCAGCGCTTTACTGGTGATCTGTGTCAGAATTCACACTGCCCGATTCACCAACTCAGAGGAGGTGAAGCGGGGAGTGAAGAGAGAATCCCGGGGGATCTGAGGAGGAAAGAGGAAGATTATTAACTTCCTTATGCCTCGTTCAGACCCCCCAACACTGTAACCATGTCCCCCTGTCATATATATGTGTATACATGTATATATATATAATGTGTATGTATATATATAAAATGTGTGTGTGTGCATGTGTGTGTGTGTATACATGTATATATAATGTAGGGGGGACTCTTTATTTTATTAACATTAATCACACTGGTGTCTGTCCATGTATTGAGCTGTGATAATTTATCACCGCTTAATAAATGGACATCAGTGTTTCAGTGAATTTCTGGTGATTCCAGTATCAGGGGCCGTTCTCCACTGTTTGAAGCGTTTGTAGATCTCTTCACTCCTCCATGGGTGAAGCGATCTACTATGCTTCATAAACTGGCACACAGAGGAGAAAGATCTCCTCTGTGAATGCCGGAGAATGAAGCAGTGAATAGATTTCACTGCTTCATAAAAGGACACCTTAATCCAGTGCCAAAAAAGATAGCTAAAAAGATCAGACAGTCGGGAAAAAGGAAGGGGACAAAAAAGGTGGGGGAGCAGTCTCCGCTCTAATTCATCCCATCGGTGTTCTATCAGGTTGAGGCTAGGAGTCTGTGCTGGCCAGTCAAGTTCCTCGCCCCCAATTTCACTCATCCATGTCTTTATGGATCTTGCTTTGTGCATGGGTGCGCAGTCATGTTGGAACAGGAAGGGGCCATCTCCAAACTGTTCCCACAAAGTTGGGAGCATGAAATTGTCCAAAATGTCTTGGTATGCTGATGCCTTAAGAGTTCTCTTCACTGGAACTAAGGGGCCAAGCCCAACCCCTGAAAAACAACCCCACACTATAATCCCCCCTACACCAAATGATTTGGACCAGTGCACAAAGGAAGGTCCATAAAGACATGGATGAGCAACTTTGGGGTGGAGTGGAGAAACGGGGTGTTGTGGAGGAACAAGACACTACTGAGTTAGGGTCGCAGCCCTTAAACAAACGACAGTATGGATAATATAATAAAGATTAATGAACAGTAACACTTAACAAGCTATACATAGCTCACATAGGTGAGAAAGGAAGTGCAAACTTTTAGGAAGTAAGGAGACATTGATGAATTGTCTCAGAGAGGTCGTTACTAATGTATAATAAAGAAATGGTCTGACATCTTGGTTATAGTTAATGCTAGATGTGACTGCATGTGGCAGCAACATGGCAGCTCTATAAAGGAGCTATTGAAAGGGGAAACTAAAGAGACTGGTACCGATCCAGCACAGATTGCATTTTTAGTCCTAGCAATTCAGTGAAGTGCCATAGAACAGATGATTATGGAACTTTTCCTGATATAGAAGGGTTTTTAGCTCTCACTTGTCTGTTATGGTTGGAGTAATAGAGGTTGTCCATTTCTTTATTATGGCCCTGCGTGCCACCAACAGGTATCTCAAAATGGGAGGATTTTCCTTTCTTTAACGACGGTGATGCAGGCTTTCATGACCAAAGATAAGTAATAGGGGTCCTTGGGGACATGGCAATGTGTTACTCCATACATGAAATTGATTACCTGGTCCCAAAAATTCACAATGGGCTGCCATAACCATAGCCAATGTGCGAGTGATGGTTTTCGGTGAGCTACATAGAGGGCATAGAGCAGCCTGCAGATTAGTTTTAGTAGATAGAATGGAACGTAAGCTCTACATATAAGTGTAAGTTGAGACCCTCTTTGGTTGGTGAGCAGATGAGAGACTTTATTATACCTACTCAGCAATTTGTCTGTTAGTGAGTCAGACGGAAAGACTTTGCCCCAATTTTCAGCCAAGGGCAAGCTAAAAAAAGAGTCCCTACATTGCAGGTTAAGAGGTCGGTAGATGTCTGAGATGGAGTACCTTTTAGCGTGATCATGACAACAGGATTTTGCATAGCTCACGGCTTGCCAGTGGTAAAAAGGGTAGTTTGTGGAAAGAGTGAACTGGTTGGCAAGATCCTGAGAAAAACATGGGTTCCTTGAATCACAATCAAATAGTTGGGAAACCAATGTTAGTCCTCTGGTGTTCCTAGTTGTGAAGGCTTCATGTTTCAGTCCTCTCTCCATGCAATAATGGTGTCCCTTACTAGTAGATTGTGTTGAAGTTTGGTCAGTATTGGATTAAATTTGCTATGCAGCAACAGCCCCAAAGAAAAAGGGAGGGTCATTTTCAATTCAAAATTCTAGTTGGAATAACAGAATGAAGAAGATATCCAGTCTAGCCCTGTACGTGACAGACAGGACAGATTATACATCCTGATTAGGGATGAGCTTCGTGATCAGGTCGAACAAATGTTCGACTCGAACATCGTCTGTTCGTCCATTCGGCAAATTTTGAATATTATGGGCCGTTCGCGCCACTTGAGTGGCGCGTCATGGCCCATAATTCACTGCGGCACCGCAGTGCATTGCTGGCTGATGATTGGTCAAGCATGCACTATGACCCGCATGCTTGACCAATTACAGTGCTGTCTGTGGTGTGCCAGGGTGGTTTTGGCCAATTGTGGCTCAGGGGGTTTAGTACACGCCCCACACTATATAAGGCTGCCTGCGTGGCGGCCTTGTGTAGTGCGTTGCGGCGACGGAGAGAGATAGACAGAGAGACAATGTGATTTCATTTCATTTGATAGATAGAGCAGGCAGGAGGCTAGTCATTTAGCTGCAGTCAGTGTATTGTGTATATATATATATATATGCATCCTAAGTGTTGTATGTATATATATATATATATATATATATATATATATATATATATATATATATATATACACTGTATTCAGTTTAGCTAGATTTGTTCCTGTGTACTGTCTCCTTTGCACAGTGTTCACTTAAAGCTACCTCAATTGCTGGTGTTCTGCAGATCCTATCCGCAGGCAGCTGTAGCAAGTACAGTTGGTGTATTGTGCCATCTGCACAGTGTGCACCTAAATCTACCCCAATTGCTGGTGTTCTGCTGATCCTATCCGCAGGCAGCTGTAGTAATTACAGTTGGTGTACTGCGTAATCTTCACAGTGCACATAAAGCTACACCAATTGCTGGTGTTCTTCTGATCCTATACCACAGGCAGGCAGCTGCAGTAATTACAGTTGGTGTTCTGTTTACTCTGCACAGTGTGCACCTAAAGCTACCCCAATTGCGGGTGTCCTCATACTAATAATACTACAGGCAGGCAGTTGATTCTGCCAGCTGCAGTATGCATTATATCAGTATATACGTCCCAGCTTTGTGCAGCTACATCTCCCTGCAGGCCATTAGTATGTCTGGAAGGCCAACAAGGAGAGGCAGACAGTCACGAGCCAATAAAAGAGGGCAAGCAGGCTCTGTGTCTAGAGGCAACAGTGCTGGTCTTGGACACGGTGCATCCTCATCAGCACGTGGCCATGGGACATGCTTGTCCTTTTTATCGACAGCTGGCTGTGTTGAGCCGCAACATGCCGAAGACTTGGTAGAGTGGATGACCAAGCTGTCCTCATCCTCCTCATCCTCTCTCACCCAGGCTCAGGGTACTGGCAAAGCAGCTGCCAACGCGGCCTCTTCCCTCGGCTCAATGGCATCAGTCACTCCTTCCCTAGCCTCACCATGTCCTCCTGAACTGATTGAGCACAGTGTTGGGTACATGCTCCATGAGGATGCCCAGCGTTTTGAAGGCTCTGATGATGATACCCAGCTAGAGGAAGGCAGCAATGTGAGGCCAGAGAGAGGGGATGCCCAAGAAGGACAGCAATCTGGCAGTCATGTTCCCCTAACGTGTTATGTCACATTATTTTTACATGTACAGTAAATGCAATGTGGTGAAATGTGATTTAATGCATTTTATGTCTGTATGATGGTTGAGTTTTTAGTGATACAGGGTTCATAAGGAACTCTTGTTCTGGCTCTGAATAGCTAAATATATCTAAATAACCCATTTGCCAGTCCTAAGAAGTGAGCTGCTGTTTGCTGCAGTAGGTCACCAGATCTCCCATCAAATTGCCTTACCCAGGTTGAACCAGTACTGTATGGCATATTGCAGGGGACATTTGGATAACACATGCTCTTCATTCAACTGGTCTATGGCTGTAGTCACTATCTGGAACAGACAAAACACAGTAACCTCTTTTATAATAGATTCCACTTCAGTATGCTGTACGCAGGGGAAGTCTGATGGTTTTAAGATGTGCCACTGTTGTATATTTCTACCCACTATTGTTCCTTTTATTTAAAGTTAACCTTTGAAAATATATTCAAGGACTGGGCCATAATTAATGCAAGAGATACAGCAAATGTAAGTACTATACCTAGGGACAAGGACATATTGATAGGGAGTCCTTCTTGCAATACAGACGACCCAGTTAGGTGGAGGCACTGCCAGAGGGACAGTACTATGGTCTCATTATCCCACCTTGCAAAGGCTCAGCATTCAGTTACTACACAGGTGCATGCACTGTGTTTTAGTAACCCAAGGATAGATACATCTGGGAGAGTTTACCCACAGGGCTACAGCATCAATCTCTTAAAGTGGACCCTGAAATGAAAAAAAAAATAGGAGGAAAAAAATAAGATATTCACCTTAGACAATAACTTATGGTTCCCTTGCCTAGGCACCTCTAACATTCTGCTTTGTGGTTGGGGGAGCTAGAACGTCCATTGTTTTTTGAATGCCTGTGTCTCCATTGAGATTTAATTTCACATCCTGCCCAGGTCACATGAAGTCAGAGAAACAGGGCTGGGAAATAATTTCTTTAGCAACACTGCCAACAACAAGCAGACGTGCATCATTTACAAAAGAGTACTTATTTAATAAATTACATTCTCACTTCAAAGTTAAATTACACTTACCTGCAGAACAACCTGAACTGCCTTATATTTTTTTTTTCTTTCACGGCATGCTTGGCCAGTTATTAAACTTGTTACTACTATAGAAAATTACCTAAAAGGCTTGACATGCAGCCTTGTTAAAATAGAAGTTTAATACCAAACAATATAAAATGAATTATCATTCAAAGGCTTTGAAATAAATCTAAATGTACATCTATGATGTCACAGTTATAGCAGCCAGGAAGAATTATGAGAACATTAAATGAGAACATTGTATAAAGTACAAACACATTACTTTAAATCTACTGTAGTCAATTGTACATTAGGATATATAATTTAAATAATAGGGAATGTACAGTGAAATTTTATTCTCGTAAGAGGTATGCCAAATTTAAAAAATATATAAAGGGGAAGAAGGCACAAGATAGAAAATGCCCTTGGCATACAAGTCATTTATGATGTGATACATTAGGTGGACATTAGATAGAGCTCTTGGCAAAGCAAATGTGTATAATTCCCTAGAGGATGCTGTTGATGCTTAAATAGAATATAGCAACTATAAAATTGCGCTACTTATGAAACAATTAAAGATACATAAATCATGATTTATAGAAACCAGGTAAGTAAAAAATAATAAGAAGTGAAAAAAATGTGAATATCTCAAATTTCACAATAAAAAAAAAAATCATATAAATAAATGTCATATGAAAATGGGAATTTCAAATAAAGTCCACAAAATCTGTGCATATGAAAAAAGAGGTTCACCACCTATTTAAGAGATTCCAGCTGTGACTCCACCACCTCAATGATAAAGATGCAGGCTTACCAGCTTTACATGAACTTCTAATTAAAGAAAAGGTCAATAGGTGCCCCAGACGACGTCACCTGTGACAAAATGCATAGGGCGGAATGACGTGGTGATGTTATCGCCTGAAAGTGCGGGTTGCATTGCTGTATGCCGGCCGGCAAATGTTGTTTTATGCGATTTTCTGCTACATTGATGGAAGTGCAATCATTTGCTTTAAAAAAACTTTTAGTAAGGATTTTACACTATGTGGAGCATAGTTTTATGTACTGGGAATACATCCATGGGATTGATCTCTAGGAGCAAATGTTGGAGAATCAGTGCTGTACAGTCTTCTACCTGGGAGGAGAACCTTTTGAATCTATCTGGGGATAGATTGCCCTATAGACCTTTTCTTTAATTAGAAGGTCAAGTAAAACTGGTAAGCCTGCATCGTTATCATTAAGGTGGTGGAGTCACAGCTAGACATATGCATGATGAAAAAATGTGTTTTGTTTTGTTAAGTTTAGATTCATTAATCTAGTTATTTCGTTTAGTTAAATTCTGCTGATTCGTTCAATTTATATTCGGGATTCGTATTCGGAAATTCATCTTCGGAATTCGTTTTATGTCTTTTTCAAATTTTCTTTGAATTTACCGCTTTTTTTTCCATTCAAAACGTTCCAATCGATATATTTTGAAATGGCTGAATCAAAAATGTTAGATTTTTTTTTCTCTATTTCAATGCGACAAAGTGAACAAACAAAAGAAAAATCCTCATCAAATGATTACAATGACTCTTTAAATCATCTTTGGCTTAACAAAAACAGCATTATTTTGAAATGTTACTCATAACACAGAGTCTTTGATTTCAGAAATATGCTTACAGTTCAAATTCAAATGGATTTCGATGTAAAATTTGATTTGATTTTCAATTCAAATTTCGGAAATTTGGATGATGTTATTCGGAGCATTCGGTAAACTTGGTTTATACTGTAATTCGAGTATTCGGACATATCCAAATCTCCGAATAACAAACAATTTGTCCGAATATTTATTCGGAACAAAACAAACCGCACATGTCTAGTCACAGCTGGAATCTCTTAAAGGGGTCATGAACCTCTCTTTTAACATGTACGGCTTCGTGGACTTTATTTGAAATTTCCATTTTCATATGGCATTTATTTATATGATTTTTGTTTATTGGGAAATTTGAGATTTTCACATCTTTTCACTTTTTATTGAGTGCTTCTTATTATTTTTCACGTATCTGGTTTCTATAAATCATGATTTATGCACATCATTTTGTTCATCTTTAACCACTTCTGGGCCGCCAAACGTCGTTATACGTCAGTAATTTAAAGAGGAATATTGTTCTTATGGCAGCAGCTAGCTTAAATTAAATGACAACTTGGGAACTAGTGACCAAAAAATGATTACATTCTACATAAATCATAGGAATGGAGGCACGAAGGGAGTACAAGAACACATTTTAAAAGAGCCAACTTTTCTAAACTGCGCTCAATGTTGCAGGATATTAAGTGGGACCAAATTTTCAAAACATTGAACATGGAGGAAAAATGGGAATGCTTTAGAAATATATTAAATAAATGTGCATTCCAAGGGGTAATAAATATAGAAGAACAAAGGTTAAACCTGGGTGGCTTAGCAAAAATGTAAAATGTCATATTAAGGACAAAAAAATGGCATTTAATAATTACAAAGCGGAGGGGTCAGTGTTAGCATTCCAACAATACAAGGGCGGCTAAAAAAAGACTATGAAAGACACATAGCGGAGGAGAGTAAAAATAATCCCTACTCGATTTTTAAATATATTAACAATAAAAAGGCGAGGTCGGAACACATAGACCCCATAAAGGATGAGGAAGGGAAGATGGTTACGGATGAAAAGGAGAAGGCAGCTGTACTAAACCAGGGCCCCTGGAAGACGTCACCTTTGACGAAACGGCGTAGGGAGAGCGGCGTGCTGACGTCACCGCGCTAAGACCCGGAAGCTACGGGCAGCTAATACGAGCCGGCCGGCTTTTTTATCTTGATGATATCCTTTTACGACTCTCTTGTAAGTGTAAACCCCGCTTTTTTAATTAAACTGTTTATTGGAGTGATACACTATGGAGTCCATTTTTATTTATTTCCACATGACATCTACCTATGACCTCTGAGGAAACCGTTACCCTTACCAGTGCAAGCCATCCTGCCTCCTCCTGAGACCCGTGGCTGGGGAGATAAGCCTAAGGCCCGTATGATCTCTGTGACAGGAGATCTCTGGAGTCGGTAAGAGGCTGTTATACTCGGTGGTGGAGATCTTTCCTATTGGGTCACTCTTTTCCCTATGGTGCATGCTGAGTGATGTCAACATTGGACCTTTCGGTCATCTGATATATGGACTATGTGCTAACCATTCAACCTGGTGCTCATTTGTGATGCTTATTGTATGCATGGTTACAGTTTGCTTTCGATCCATGTGTGGTCTTAATGAGTTTATTTCTGAGTACTTTACAGTGTACTATTGATTTATCATTGTCTTTAGTCTCACATCACTTTTATCACCGGTTTATGGTATTATTATTTCATTTTTTTTGCAGCGCAGTCATCTTTCTACTAGCTGTACTAAATGCTTTCTTCTTCTCGGTCTTCACACAGGAAAAGGAGGGGTTTACTGACCATGACAGTATTGTTAATGACACGTCACAGGATCTACCCCTGTGGCTAACAGAGGCCAGAGTCTGTAAAGGATTAGAGAAACTTAACATAAATAAATCACCGGGACCGGATGGCTTACACCTGAGAGTCCTTAAAGAACTTAGTCAAGTTATAGCCAGACCACTATTTATGAGCTACATGGACAGCATGCTGACAGGATTGGTACTGTACCAGCTGATTGCCGAAAGGCCCACGTGGTACCAATATTTAAAAGATGGCAAAGATCTATTCCTGAGAACTGTCAGTCTTATGTCGGTAGTTTGTAAAATTTTTGAGGGGATGATAAGGGACCATATCCAATAACAATAATAATAAATGTGGCGTACCACATGAAGTAAATATACATAACATACACATATACATGAGCAAGTGGCATTTCACACAAGGGTAAATAAATAACAGACAGTATATAGAGTTGAGCGAACACCTGGATGTTCGGGTTCGGCGTGTTCGGCCGAACTACGGAAAAAAGTCCGGGTTCAGGACCGAACTTGACCCGAACTTGACCCCGAACTCCGAACCCCATTGAAGTCAATGGGACCCGGACTTTTGAACACTAAAATGGCTGTAAAAAAGTCATGAAAAGGGCTAGAGGGCTGCAAGTGGCAACAAAATGTTGTTAAGAGCATGGCAAGTGATCTGCAAACAAATGTGGATAGGGAAATAACTTAAAATAACATAAAAAAATACAAAATAAAAATAAAATGCTGGAGGCCCCCTTCTCAGCAGAAGAGGTACAGGAAGTCATTAAGAACCTCAGAAACTCAACGGCACGATGCCGCACATATGGTGGGAATACCCCAGAATACGCACTTTCTGGAAAAAATTATTAACTTTCATCAGGAGACTGGGTGGGAGACAATGTGAAGGAACCGGAGGCACTGTCAGCAACCGAATCTACTATCGCCTCATTAGGCGTGCCAAAACACCGCTGCAGGCTCTGTCGCCTACTTGCACCTGAGGAAGGTGTTTCACTAGTGCGTGTAGCTGGCACAGATCGACCACGTCCTCTCCCTGTAACAGGAGCGCCACCAGCAGCACCACGACCCGGGCCACGTCCCCTTTTTGATGATCTCCTCATATTTTCCAAATTTATGATCTCGCCCTAAATGGGTGTTTTTGTCTATAGCAGAATACACGTACAGTGTCTAAATCGTTTATGAAAACGCAGAAAATGCTATTGGGGAAAAAAAAACACTGCAAAAATAAAAAAAATTTGAAATGTTTTTCCAATATCAGAATACACGGATAGTGTCTACAGCGTGTATGTATGAACACGCAGAAAATGCTATTGGGGAAAAAAAACACTGCAAAATTAAATTTTTTTGCAATGTTTTTCCAATATCAGAATGCACGGATAGTGTCTACAGCGTGTATGTATGAAAACGCAGAAAATGCTATTGAAAACGCAGAAAATGCTATTGGGGAAAAAAAACACTGCAAAATTAAATTTTTTTGCAATGTTTTTCCAATATCAGAATAAACGGATAGTGTCTAAAGCGTTTATGAAAACACAGAAAATGCTATTGGGAAGAAAAAGAACACTGCAAAATTAAATTTTTTTGCAATGTTTTTCCAATATCAGAATACACGGATAGTGTCTACAGCGTGTATGTATGAACACGCAGAAAATGCTATTGGGAAAAAAAAATTAAATTTTTTTGCAATGTTTTTCCAATATCAGAATACACGGACAGTATCTAAAGCGTGTATGAACATGCAGAAAATGCTATTGGGGGAAAAAAAAAAAACACAGCAAAATTAATTTTTTTTGCAATGTTTTTCCAATAGCAGAATACACACAGACTATGGTGTATCTCTTACTATATGCAGTGTTGGTCCTAATGGTGCACTGAGCTTGCAGGTAAAACTTTTATATTTTGTCTGGCACTGGCCTCATGGCACTGTTAAAAGACTGTGCACTGCACCCCAGCCAGGGTACAATTGATTTAGGAATCTCTTCAATACTTCTCTCTGCCTCTTTCTTTTGCTTAATAAAGAAACTCCCTACTCTACTCTAGCTATCTAGATCGCTCACTATCTAACTAATTAGAAGAAAATTAAAGGAATGTGGACTGACTGACTGACTTTATCACACTAACTCCTAAAATCCTCTCTCTTAGCAGCACAGGAACCTGTCTATAGCAGAATGACGCTGTGTGCTGTGTGTCTGGACTATATATAGAGGCTGGGTCACATGCTGCACTGCCCAATCACAGCCATGCCATTAGTAGGCATGGCTGTGATGGCTTCTAAGGGCACACTAGTGAAACTAGCGTCGATTGGCTGCCCTGCAGCTGTTAAAAAGGCACCAATACATCGCCGAACACCGAACCCGAACCCGAACTTACAGCCAATAGTTCGGGTTCGGGCCCCCGACACCCAAAAGTCCGGTACGGACCCGAACTTTACAGTTTTGGTTCGCTCAACCCTAACAGTATATACAATTTTACATGTGGCGTGCAACCCAAACAGTTAAGGGAAAATAAACAACAGTAGCCTTATCTCCTAACTATCTATCTAACATATACAGTAGTAAGAGACATAAAAGGTTAGCATTGCTATCCACGTCAAATCACTGTCTCAAACACAATGGGTACAGGAACACCTGAAACAGAGAAAAAATGGACAGCAAAGAAATGCATCCTATCCCTATGATAACAGTGTATTATGTACATAAGTGAATTTTGAGTAAATGTTGATTACCCTCAGCCGAGAGCAGCAAAGCAGTGTAAATACACCCTATGATATGTCTAAACTACAATGATCGCTGTATCTAAACACAAGTACAGGTGAAAATGGGCCCCATCCTCATCCTAGGATGCCAACCCTTTTCATAGCTATCTTACAAAACTTTCTTAGCATTTCCTATCAGATAAATGCATAATCTGAACAAGGGCTCACTCAGGCTGGCACGGCTCAAGCCACCTGGTGGACAGTATATGAAACAATGACAGTCCATCATTCAAAGAGTAAGGTAAGAAATCAACCCTTTTGCCACAGCTTATTCTATCTAGCTAACTAAACATCCCAGTGTCTTTGAAGCCTCAAAGTCCATCAATTTTCACTCGGGGTAGAATAACATTACCCAGCAGTTTCCCTTCTTCTCAGGGATAACTCAGAGGACAGGAGGCATGGCAGCAATCAAGCAACAAGCAGCCAAGCCTCCATGCAAGGGACCGCACTTCTTGACATAGATCCCATTGCAATGGTAATCTCAGTCTGTCCGCCCAACAGCCAGGGACTGAGAAAATTTTTTCTTATTGGTTGAAGAAACGAACATGCTGAATGTCAGATCAACACTCGCTGTTTGGAACCATACTTTCCTATACCTCACTTCAGTGGGCACACACAGTGGGCATATACAAATAAAATATTAGATCTTTGCAGATTTTACTCATGTTAAATGAAGCAAATTAGCACAGTGTTGTTTAAACAAATATGATATTTTTTTTTCTTTTTTTTTTCTTTTTTTTTTAACTTGAATATTTAAATGATTTCTTTGATAATGAGATTCTGACATCTCTGCATCTGTTTATTTTTATGCATCCCATATTTCAATGTTTCAATCTTCAACACATTATCTATGCTTTTGGCCAATTCTCCCCTTGTCTAAACTATTTTTTCTGATTGTCAACATTTCTCTGTCCTTATATGTACTAACTAAAATGCTGTTATTTCAAGAGCTGCCAACAAGAATGAATATGTTAATGTGGGGTAACTAGGGCCGCACAATCACAAGAGACAGGTGTCTGTATGCTTGTTTTAAAATTACATGCTATTTATGGTTTCATGTCACATTAATGGCAAGGTCAGAAGGACTTTCTCAGATCTATTTCCCTTTTTTGTGGTTGTTTAATATAAAATTTGGAATAACATAGAGGTGAATGCAGTATACTGTTTCTATAAATAAATATGGCCATTTTTGACAATATATTATTGTTAACTGAAGTCCTTAAATGTATTTGTTCAAAAGATTGAATGCATGTTATGGTAATTGACACATTTTTTGGATAGAATATTGATAGTAATGTATAACTATATGCCAATTACATTTCCTTTGTATGAGATAGATTCTAATTTTAATTCCAAACATTTTATGTGATCGTTCTAATCTTTTTTAAACAGATTTTTATTTTAATAAGGTTTTTTTTCAACATTTTCAAATGCAGAAAATGAAAACAAGAAAAAGAATACATGTTTTACAGATGCACAGAAGCACTGCTCATTCACAATAAGAATACAGAATATGGAAATACAAGGTCCTCTGTGGAAAAAAAGGGATCTTCATTAACCACTTGCTGACCAGGCCTTTTCTGGAACTTTTTGTTTACAAGTTTAAATTAGTATATTTTGCTACAAGATTACTTAGAACCCCAAACATTTTATATATATAAGTCCAAGTCTCACAGAGATTTCAACCAATATAAATCTGCCCTTCAAAAATATAATTCCAGCCTCCTCTCTGCCAAGCAGACCTATTTTAGCACTCTCATTAGCAAATTATCATCCCGTCCCCGTCAACTCTTTTCTAACTTCAACTCTCTACTTCGTCCTCCACCGCCTCCTCCAGCCACCTCACTCACTGCCCAGGAGATTGCCAATCACTTCAAACAGAAGATTGATACAATTCGTGCAGAGATCTCTACTGTTCTGATACCCCCCACACTTTACACTTCATGCCCACAGGCACAATCATTACTTCCCTCTTTCAACCCCACCACAATAGATGAATTTGCTAAACTACTTGATAATGTCCACCTTACCACCTGCCTTCTGGATCCTGTTCCCTCACAAATGCTACGTTCACCCTCTGGCTCTATGCTACACTCTCTAACCCACATCTTCAATCTCTCCCTCTCTTCTGGCATCTTCCCCAACTCTCTAAAACACGCAATTGTCAGACCCATACTTAAAAAGCCCTCACTGGACCCATCCAATCTTAACAACCTATGCCCCATCTCCTTGCTCCCCTTCTTATCCAAACTCCTTGAACGTCTGGTCTACAACCGACTGAGCATCCACCTCGCTGATAATAGTCTTCTTGATCCCCTTCAGTCTGGATTTCGTCCTCAACACTTCACAGAAACTGCTCTCCTAAAACTAACAAATGATCTACTAACGGCCAAAACCAATCGACATTATTCTGTACCCCTACTCATGGACCTCTCTGCTGCCTTTGATACGGTTGACCACCCCCTCCTCCTCAAAAAACTCCACACCTTTGGTCTCCGTGAATGTACTCTTCGCTGGTTCTCTTCCTACTTATCCAACCGCACCTTTAGCATTTCTTACAACTCTACTTCCTCCTCTCCTCTTCCTTTCTCTGTTGGGGTCCCCCAAGGTTCTGTTCTTGGACCTCTTCTATTTTCAATCTACGCCTCCTCCCTGGTTCAACTGATAGCCTCCCATGGCTTCCAATACCACCTCTACGCTGACGACACTCAAATCTATTTCCCTACCCCTCAGCTCACTCCCTCTGTCTCCTCACGTATCACTAATCTACTATCAGATATATCCATCTGGATGTCACACCACTTCCTCAAACTCAATCTACCCAAAACCGAACTTATAATTTTTCCACCCCCATATGCCCCTTCCCCTGATCTCTCTGTCAAAATTGATGGCACAACCATAAGCCCATCCCCGCATGCCAAGGTTCTAGGTGTAGTCCTGGACTCTGAACTCTCCTTCAAGCAACACATCCAATCACTGTCCAAATCCTGCCGCCTCAACCTCCTCAACATCGCCAAAATACGCCCCTTTCTAACCAATGACACAACAAAGCTCTTAATTCACTCGCTCGTCATCTCTCGCCTCGACTACTGCAACTCCCTTCTCATTGGCTTACCTCTACATAGTCTATCACCTCTGCAATCCATCATGAATGCTGCTGCCAGACTAATCCACCTTACCAATCACTCTGTGTCTGCCACTCCTCTCTCTGTCAATCCCTCCACTGGCTTCCGCTCAGCCAAAGAATTAAATTCAAAATACTAACAACTACGTACAAAGCCATCCACAATTTCGCCCCCAGCTACATCACTGACCTAGTCTCTAAATACCAACCTACTCGTTCTCTTCGTTCCTCTCAAGACCTCCTGCTCTCTAGCTCCCTAGTGACCAGTCTGTACACTGACACCGTACCTTTACATCATTTACAGACTGGGGTGTGTATAACATATACAGTACAGTGTTGGGGTACAGACTGGTCTGTATATACTGTATGGTGCTAGTGTATAAGACTGGTCTGTACCCTGCTGACACTGTCCTGTGCATACTACACTAACCTGTTTGCAGGACTTGCTCTCCTCATTACTCGGTTCTGCTTCCAGGGACGATTCCACAGCGGCCTCACATAGAAACACACGTGCTAATGCTGCCCAGCCCCTTGCCCTTGGGGACCCACCCACCCTCTGTTATTGGATAGTGGCCAGCCATCCAGCTAGCTCTCTCTCTCTGTGCAGGAACAGGATGGGAGGAATCATGACATCACCCATCCTCTTCTTGTTTACAGAGGCAGGAGAGGATCGCAGCAGTGCTGCATAATTAAAAAAAGACAGCCGGGAGCAGGAGTGTTGGTGTGGCCAGCTGTCAGCCTGTTCCCACTGTGCTGTGGATTTTCCCGACCCCCCTCGTCCTGGTGCCGTAAGGCATGTACTGCTACGAACCCCACTGCCGGAGGGGAGGAGGAGGAGCCCCACCCCAACTGACGTCACTTCCGGTATCGGTTTTCGGTATCGGAGCATTTTCCTATTTGTGAAAATGCCTAGTATCGGCACTGATACCGATACCAGTATCGGTGCATCCCTAATATAGATATAGATATATATATATATATATATATATATATATATATATATATATATATATATATATATATATATATATATATATTTATTTAGCACAGGTTGTAGTGAATAAAATGGCGTTGAAATAGTTTATGCCACCCTGTATTTGCGCAGCGGTCGTTCAAACACAATTTTGTTGGAAAGAATACACTTTAATGAATTGAAAAACAAACAAAACACAATAGTTATCCCCATTTTTTTTTTTGTATAATGTGAAAGATTATGTTACGCTGAGTAAATAGATACCTAACTAACATGTCATGCTTTAAAATTGCGCACGCTTGTGGAATGGCGACAAACTACGATACTTAAATATCTCCATAGGTGCCGATTTTAATTTTTTACAGGTTACCTGTTTAGAGTAAAAGACGAAGTATTGTGCTAGAAATATTGCTCTCACTCTAATGCCGTGTACAGACAATCGGACATTCCGACAACAAAATCCTTGATTTATTTCCAACGGATGTTGGCTCAAACTTGTCTTACATACACGCGGTCACACAAATGTTGTACCACAGATGTGTGGTATCACCGCAATTGTTATGCCGCGTACACACGGTCGGAATTTCCGACAATAAGCTTGCATCGAACATTTGTTGTTGGAAATTCCGACCGTGCGCATGCGGCATAACAATTGCGGTGATACCACACATCTGTGGTTTGAACACCGTTTACATATGTGGGCACAACTTGAATTTGCATTCACTTCTGCGTTTGAGCGTGGAAGAATGGGGCGCTAAATTTTTCTTTTCTTATTTATTTTACTTTTTACACTGTCCTTTTATTTGTGTGATCACTTTTATTCCTGTAAACATCCCTTGTAATTGAAATAAGCATGACAGGTCATCATTATTGAGAGCTCTCTCATTTACCTTTACAAGCAAAAGAAACAACAAAAATTTGCATTTTGGCTTTAAAAAAAGAAAATTTTAAATCCTTAGTTTTGGCCCGAGAACCAGATGTCAGAAGTCGTTCCGTTCCTCCAAAGGCATAGAGACGAGTGGGGGCCATCTTGCCCTCACTCAACTTCCTGCTCAGTAAACGGCCACATTGGGTCACTTCCGGGCTTTACCAACGGCTCCAGTAAGCTCGGAAACAACCAGGAAGCTGCAGGAGAGGGGGTGGCACCTCTCCCACTGCCTCTAAAAATGATCCAGTGGGGAAAGCGCCTGTGGCACCACTTTTATCCGATGCAGAATCACCCATAGTAAAAAACAATACCGGGAAGCTGCTGCCATAACACCAATATTTAACATTAAAGTAATGACATATTTTTGCTATGGGCTGGCCACAATATTTTTTTTTACTTTAAAGCGTAACTCCACTTTTGTTGAGAAAAAAACATTCCCCTCTGGTGATCTATGTACATTGGAAGGCTTTTAACAAACTTTGTTGCAGATTCCTACCTTTTGTTATTCTGAGGAAATCCCTGTGTATTTGTCTGTGCCCCCTGTGGGAAAGTGAGGCTAATGGGAGTGGTTTCATAATTATCAATCAGCTGTGCACCTGCAGGGCCCTAATGAGGAAAGCTGCTGGGCCTACATCTCTTTAACCGTGTTTTCCTATTGGAAGTATGTCACCAAAAATTACATTCTTGTTCCAGGAGATGCCTAATGTCTGAATTGTATCTTAGTGTAGACTTTTGGGAAAATCAGGAGCCAATCACACATACAGGAAATTATATTTCTGGGGTAGGGTGGCATTCTGTGTGCAGAACACCTTCAGATATCCATATTGCATTTTACAGAAAATGCTGCAGCTTGAAAAGGAAAGGTGATTTTTAAAACATTCAACTACAATATGAGTTGTGTCGCAATTGTATATGCTATATATTTATTTTTTTAATTTGCTATTTTTTATCACAAAAGTGGAGTTACCCTTTAAATGATTGCCCATGTTTCAATCTACAAGACATTTTTCTGTGCTCTATTACATTGATAAGGCATATCATATAAAAACAACCACATATATCAGTAAAAATAATCACAATAATTTTATTTATATGACTGATTGCTCATTTTTTCCATCCTTGCAGCCATGTGTTGCCACTGTAGCCAATCTCCCAATCTTCTGCATCCAGCCATCTAGCCCATATTCAGGAATACTTTTTTGAGACACTGCACTGTTCAAAAGTACATTTTTCAAATACTATACATTTGTTGAGTTCAGCAATCCAGTAGCTCCTTCGAATTTCTAATAGTGACAGTTGGCATGATTTTTATTGGGTGGCAGGGTTGATTTTTTAAAACAGAAAGCCAGCTGTGTTGTTAAATAAATCTCTGTTCTAGATTTTTAAATATCTATTTCATTTTAAATAGATTCCTCTTTCATCAAAAGGTAAAGGAAACCTTGTACCTTTAAGTCATCTTGTGATTTAGGGTTTATTTTTTTTTGCAGTTTGGAGTGAATATCAGATTGTCAGAATCACTAGAGTGACATTAACCTTTAACCACTTTCAGACCGGACCATTTTGCTGACCAAAGACTAGACCACTTTTTGCGATTCGGCACTGCGTCGCTTTAACTGACAATTACGCGGTCGTGCGACGTGGCTCCCAAACAAAATTGACGTCCTCTTTTTCCCACAAATAGAGCTTTCTTTTGGTGGTATTTTATCACCCCTACTTTTTGCTATAATAAAAACCCCCCCCAAAAATGTATAAAAAAACATTTTTATCCTCAGTTTAGGCCGCCTACTGGAGATGTGGACACGAGTCCTGGAGGACAAGTCTTTATTGACCACTGTTATGCCTGGGCGGATGGGGATAAAAGAGGTGGAAAACAAGAATATAGAGTCTCTTGTGAAATGTGTGAGGTAGCAGTCTCTAAGGAAATGGGATGCATCCCACACATGGTGCCAGTTGTCCATTCCACCCGGGGTCTTGGCTGGCGTAGTCCAAAGGTGTTGGGTCCTTTCCAGCCCTACGCTGCTTCTCTGGATTCTTTTGGTCAGCAAGTTGGAAGGTGATGAATGTATCAGAATATGTCTGGTTCCTCCATGGGCAAAGAGATTAAGGAAGCCCTACCACCTCCCACCCCCCAGGATAAGTAAAATAGTTCTTTAGGCACCTGGGGAAAGATCGCTTTCCTCTCTTTGGCTCCTTACGGATGAGGAGTGAAAGAAGGTGGACAAGAAAATGTTGATGTCAAACAATACCCCCAGATTGTATGCCTTCAAGGCAGAAGAAGCAGGGGGTCTGGGAAACACCCCCCTCATAGATGCAGCTGTGTTGTGTTTGGGAAAGCAGGTTACTCTACCTTTAGAAGATGCTGTGCCATGCAAGACAAGCTTGAGAGAGATTGACCAAGACCTCAAGGAAACTTATGGGTTTGCTGGTATGGTTTGTAACCCTGCCCTGGCTCTAGTAGCTATGTCTAAGGCTATGGAAGCCTGGATAAAGAAGATAGTCTTCGTACCCAGGTGAGCTTCGGAACAGTTCTCCAGAAGTTCAGCTATGACTAAGCGCCTTTGAGGCGTGAAACGCGTAAGCTACTGTTGCTGTTTTGCGGTATCGCATGAGGTGTCACTACTTTGGATTTTATCTTTTGCCTAATAAAGAAGTTTTTTGCTGAAGTGCGGCCATCCAGACTTCCCTTTTTCCTCTCTGTTGTGATCAGAGCCTGCACCAGCTGTACCGAATCAGGGTGGACATCACTTTGCATCCAGACTCAGAGTGGTATTCATATTCTTATCTCTCCAGAAGTTCAGCCGTTATGGAGCTGAAGCAGGCGTTACTGTACACATCCCGAGGGTCGAGAAATTCCAGGAGGTATACCTAACCCTCTTCTTAACACTAGAGAAACAGTTTATGGTGACTAGTGTAGGTGTAATTTACCTATACAAGTATATAATATATAGAATTTGAAAGATTCAAAGGAAGGCTTTGTCGACCTTCTGTGCGGCCGGGCGATGGGCTAATCTCAATCGACTTAAAATATGTTTTCCTCCGGTTACAGTTGGGTAAGACCATCTACTGTTCTTCTTCTACCTCCTTTTCGGGCTGACAGCCTCACCCGAGTCTTAAGAATTCCTCTGGCCATAGGGGCCCTTATCGTCTTATCACTATTTCGACGACCTCCTGTGGCTATCCTAGGATTAAGACCAGCTGTTGGTTCACAGGGAACAGGTAATCTCCACCTCGACCGGCTTCAGGTGGTTCCTAATTTAAAAAAAAAAAAAAAAAGAAGAAAACTAATCGGCTCAATGGTCTCCGCGACCCCTATGGCCAAGTGGTCCCTGCAGAGGTTGTACCCTTTCCAGTCAGGATTTCTGCAGCATTGGAAATTAAGGGGCTACAGTCAACCTATTAATGTATCATCAAACGGTGAGGAGCAGTCTCTTCTGGTGACTTCAGCGCAAAGTCTGATCAGTTGTCACTTCGTTGCCCCATCTCATGGGTCAAGGTCACGACCGATTGGAGAGCCCTCGGCAGTTTGGATCTTGCTCAGGAAGGTTGGGTATGCGTCTTCTCAACCCGGGCTAGAATGTTATGGATCTTCGGGCAGCCTTGTGTGCCCTTCAGTCCTTCTCCCATCTTCCGGAAGGGAGAGTCAGTATTATTAAGAATGGACGACACAATGGTGATCTCCTTTTGTGAAGAGTCATAGTGGCACTCGAAGCTGCACACTATTCCGTGAGGGCGAGCCCATCACGTCTTGGGCCCAGAAGAGCTTGTCCGGCGTTTCAACTGCCTATATCCCCAGAGTCCAGATTGTCTGAGTGGATTTCCTGTTGCGTATTCGGTTAGACACTAACGAGGGGTCTCTTAGTGTGCAGACATTCAAGTGGCTGTTCCTGGGAGTCATGCCCGAGGTGGATCTATTCTCTTCCCAGGCAACTTCAAGCTGATGAGGTGTTACAGCTCGGGGCTGTTGCGGCTAGACCTCTGGAATGGATGCCCTGACAGATCGATTGAGTTTCAAGAGGGCATACGCTTTCCACCACTCCCCATTAATTCTCAGGTTATTATGAAGATCTCATGCGGAAGCGGTCAAAGTGGTGGCAGTAGCTCCTTACCAGTCGATCAAGCCTTCATTTCTCCTCCTGAGTCAGCTCAGCCTCCGGGATCCAGTGCTTCTTCTTCTCGGGTTGGACCTTCCGTTTTCAAGGGGCAGATCGGCACCCTTGTCCGGCTCAGGTGCGCTTAAGGGTGATTTACACTATCATGAGCTCTACAGGGACGAGCACGAATTAGGTCAATAGGAGAATATGGGCCAAATCTGTAGAGTTCTCAACCTTCAGACAGATCATGAAGAAATCCAAAAGCTTACGATATCCTAAACTTTCTTTTTTCTTCCAGTCTAGATTTGTCTCTATTCATCGGCTCCATCAGAGTCCAAGTCTTAGCCTTGTTGGCGTGCTCTGGAACTTCATGGGCTGTTCATCCTTGAGTTCAGCAGTTGTTCAGTGGGCAGTTAATACTCAGCCCTCAAAAGGGACCAAGTTTCCCAATTGGGATCTTTCCCTTGTCATCGACTCACTGTCTGAACTCAGTAATACGGGGTCCTTCCCGCTTCCTATTTGGAAACCTTCTGGCAAAAATCACTTTTCTGGTGGCTATTACCTTGGCTAAGAGGGTCTTAAAGGTTATGTCCCTAAGTTACGAAGAATCTCGTCTGTTCTTCTTTCCGGACTGGATGGTCCTTATTTCTATGCTCAGCTCAATTCATGAATTACCTCCTAGGTTCCATGAGAACTAGGAAGTCGCCATACCTACATTTAGGACCCAGGGATCCACTGAAGTTCATCCTCTGGTTGGGGGCGAAACTCTGAAGGTTTGCCTGCAGGCTACTTCCTCGCTGTTAAGACACTCTCTACCTGATGGTCCTGCACTTTGACAATAGCAAACGGAATCAAGCTGCAGCCAGAACGACTACGGCCTGGATCGCACAGTTCATCCATCAACCTTTTTAGGACTAGGGTCTGGCTCCTCCGGAGGCAGTGCCGGCGCGTTTCACCAGGGGTATAGCGGTTCATAGCCAGCAGCCCGTCACATGGCTCCAAAAGTGGTCTGCAAAGCGGCCTCATGGTCCTCTAATTGAACTTTAATGTCACATTACTGTATTGAGATTGCTTTACTGTCTTCTGTGAACTTTGGTTGATAAATCCTGTCGGTTGACGGGTCAAATTGAAATTATCTCTGTTCAGCATGCCCACCCGTGTGGATTGGCTAGTTATTTCCCACACGTAGGCTGCCATGGAGTCTGTCAGGAAAAAGGAAAATTTATTATCAAATACTTACCGTAATTTTCCTTTCCTGATGGACTCCATGGCAGACGGAGTTCCCACCCTTCAGTTATTGAGTAGGCTAGTTACGGAACACAGTCTGTACAGGTGAGCTCAATCTTATAGGGTAGGGGGTCCTATAGCATTGGAGAGGAGGCGGGGTTAACCCACACGTAGGCTGCCATGGAGTCCATCAGGAAAGGAAAATTACGGTAAGTATTTGATAATAAATTTTCCTTTTTATCCTCAGTTTAGGCCGATACGTATTCTTCTACATATTTTTGTTAAAAAAAAATTGCAATAAGCGATTATTGATTGGTTTGCGCAAAAGTTATAGCATTTACAAAATAGGGGATAGTTTTATGGCATTTTTAATAATAATAATTTTTTTACTAGTAATGGCAGCGATCAGCGATTTTTATTGTGACTGCGACATTATGGCGGACACATAGGACATTTTTGGGACCGTTTTCATTTATACAGCAGTCAGTGCTATACAAATGCACTGATTCCTGTGTAAATGACACTGGCAGTGAAGGGGTTAACCAGGAGGTGGCAGTGTAGGGGTTAAGTGTGTCCTAGGGGTGTGTTGCTAACTGTGGGGGGCGTGGCACATTACTGATCTCTGCTCCAATCACAGGGAGCAGAGATCAGTGACACTGTTGCTAGGCAGAACGGGGAGATGCTTGTTTACTTTAGCAACTCCCCGTTCTTCCTCCCCGTGAGACGATCGCGGTTATCCCCGTGGCAATCGAGTCCACAGGACCCACGATCCAACTCACGGAGGTACCGACTGGGGCGCGCACGCGATGGCACGGCGGCTAATTTAAAGGGATGTACCTGTATGCCCATATGCCTGTCCGTGCCATTCTGCCGACGTATATCATTGTATCATTGTGCGTCGGTCGGGAACTGGTTAAGTGATTATGTGACCACTTGACCTCTGGAAAATGTACCCTCCTTCAACTGACAATTGGGTGGTCATGCGACGCTGTGCCCATGTATGTTTCCTACAGATAGAGCTTTCTTTTGGTGGTATTTGATCACCTCTGTGTTTTTATTTTTTAATGCTATAAACAAAAAAAGACAGACAATTTTGAAAAAAAAATACAATATTTTTTTACTTTCTGCTATAAAGCACATCCAATATTTATTTATTTTTTTTTAAATCGAATTTCTTCATAAATTTAGACCAATATGTATTCTGCTACAGGCTTTTGGTAAAAGTAAAAAAAAATAAAAAATCTTAATAAGCGTATATTGATTGGTTTACGCAAAAGTTATGGCCGTGAATTGAACACAGCCTCTATTATGCTGTGCAAGAAATTAAGTTTTTAGATAAAAGTTGCATAATAAAGTAGATGGGTTGAATTGTGTTCAATGTATTATATGTTATAGGTTCTTTTTATGCTAATAGACATGGAAATGGCAGTGATACAAAGTAAGGTTTATACGCTGTCAGTGGTATATGTCCTATGTGTCCGCTATAATGTCGCAGTCACAATAAGTACTTTAGCAACTCCCCGTTCTTCCTCCCCGTGAGACGATCGCGGGGTATCCCCGTGGCAATCGAGTCCACAGGACCCACGATCCAACTCACGGAGGTACCGACTGGGGCGCGCACGCGATGGCACGGCGGCTAATTTAAAGGGATGTACCTGTAACCTGTGTGTTGTATATCATTGTATCATTGTGCGTCGGTCGGGAACTCTTGTTTATGGCGGATAATCGACTTTAATTGTATACGATTTGGATCTTAACGTGTGTTGTCCAGCGGTCGTCTTGTTTTTCCTTCCTTGTGATTAATTATATACACTTTTTGATATCATGGCTAGGAGACACCACTATACACATCACCATCATCTGGTCTCTGCCAACTGTTAAAGTCTAGACAGGCGTACCTACCGCGTTGTTATGACAGTGCATTATAAAAGCTTTATTGCACTGCCAATATAACACCAAAATATCTATGAAGCCCTGTATATTATTTTATCCTTTTCATATATTTTGCAATGGACTATTTTAATAGTTCAGGTTAAAATAGCATAACATCTTGGGACCGGTATACATTAATTAATTAATATTTTTTATTTAATTTATTTATATATACATGGAACATAAACATTGTGCACATGTATGCATGTTTAATATATTATTCCGCTCCATTTCACTTGTTTTTTTGGGGTACATTACATCATATTATACATGCAGCATATAGAATACATGCCCGCACTGTGCATTCACACATCTAGTTTTATAGACATAAATACACTGTATATAGATTTCTTGTTTCACTTTATTTTTATTTACATGTCACGTACAAGCAGACATTATATTTGAAATCTACATACTGCTTATGCCACGTACACACGGTCGGAATTTCCGATGGAAACAGTCCGATGGGAGCTTTTCATCGGATTTTCCGACCGCGTGTATGCCCATCGGTCTTTTTCTGTCGGAATTTCCGACGGACTTTGGATTGAGAACCTGTTCTTAATTTTTCAGACGGAAAACCTTTCTATCCGATTTCCGATCGTGTGTATGCAATTCCGACACGCAAAATTCCGACGCATGCTCGCAAACAATTCGACGCATGCTCAGGAGCCTTTTATAGTGAAGTCGAACGTGTTTTATGCCGCGGTGTTATTGACCGTCGAAATTTGGTGTGACCGTGTAGGCAAGACAGTTTGAGCGAAATTCCGTTGGAATTCCGACGGGAAAACCATCAGAGCTTTTTCCGACGAGAATTCCGACCGTGTGTCACTTAGCTTGGATATAGTCTATTTTGTCACTTTTATTTGTGTCACTTAGCTTGGATATATTCATTTATCTATTTATTACACACTTTTCACTTTGGTTGGGTAACCAACAATGTGCACACATAATATTACACATATTTTTTTTTTCTTTCTTCGTTTGTTTCACATGGGTATGTAATTATATGTGTATTCGTGTTTTTACAAACATATATATATACACACATGTATTTTTTGTTTACAACATATGAAATTTTTGTGGTGTGGTTCACTCAATTAAATTTTACACTTTTTTTGGATTTGACTGATTGCTCAGCAACACATGTGGGGATCCAACTGCTTTGGTCTTTCAGCTGTGGCCAATTGTGTTCATTAATTAACATATCATGTGACATGCATTTTTGAGCTATATCTTTGAAGTCATTTCAAAAAGCTTGTTAGCTATGAATAAGCACTGATTTCGGTGTGAAACGCGCCAGTATTTTTGTGCCCCCCTCATTGCCGTGGATTGTTTTGTTTTGATGTGATCTCTTGCTTTAATAAAAAACACTGGATTTTAAGTTTTTCCCGGTGT
This sequence comes from Lithobates sylvaticus, assembly GCA_028564925.1. Taxonomy (NCBI): domain Eukaryota; kingdom Metazoa; phylum Chordata; class Amphibia; order Anura; family Ranidae; genus Lithobates; species Lithobates sylvaticus. Next base: position 523,768,157 of record CM053029.1, read on the forward strand.
GCGGCTGTCCAGAGTTCCTTTCCACTATTGCCTGCAAATGTTATAGTGTCTACAAACTATGGGATATATTTATGGATTTTTATTTCTTTTTTATGCAAGTAATGGCAGCAATCAGCGACTTATAGCGGGCCTGCAATATTGCAACAGGAAATTAGACACTAACTGACACTTTTGACACTTTGTGTGAACCAGTGACATCAATACAGTGATCAGTGCTAAAAAAAATATACACTGTCACTGTACTAATTACAATGGCTGGGAAGGGGTTAAACATCTTGAGCAAGCAAAGAGTTGTTTTTTTGTACACAGTGGGCTGCTTTCACTAGGGGAAGAAATGGATTCTAGTCCCTGCTTTGCGGAGACACAGAATAAATCCCTTCCCCCGTCAGAACTGAGATATGCCTTGTTTACATAGGCATAGCAAAGTTCTCTGTGTATTGCCGATGATTGGCAGGTGCCAGAGGACATTGAGTGCCCAGCACCCACAGATAGGTTTCTGCTGTGAATTTTTACAGCAGCAGAAGCAGCCCCCCGCCGGTGGCATGCCCCCTGCAGACAGTGTAGAATCATGTATTTATAAACGATCCTGCACAGAAGAGACATCCTGTAGCAGTAAAACTGCTATGGGGCAGGCATTAAATGAAGTAGAAAAAAGGCATCCCTATAAAGCAAGCAATTATTATAATCCTGTACAGCTGCACACACTGTCAAACTTAAATATCTTCAGCACTCAACACACTTCCAGGTGTGTGGATGCCTGGTCCCTCACTGTGTCCTGCAGTGACATAGGGGGGTGGCAAAGAAATCCCAGAACTCAGTGGGGGGTGCCAGCATCCACTACCCCAAAAAGTATCTAATGCTATACATTCTTCAGGTGGAATCTTCAACCCTGCAGAGTTCAGTGGCATTGGCCAAGTGGCAGACAAACATAAATTGCTTGCTTTGCAGGGGTGCCATTTTTCTTTTCTTTTAAATAAGAATAGACTCCCTTTAATGGGAGTCGAATGATGCAAAGCAACAACAGTTTTTTTCAAGTTTGATAATACTTCTCTACGCCTTGTGGGTATTCAAAAAGAAAAAAATATTATATATATATATATATATATTTATATGGTGAACGGTAAACTCAGACACAAAGCAGACACATAAATGAGCCTTTCTATATTAACAACCCTGTATGAACAAAATGGGAAAAAATGAGACAGCTTTTCTGTACATTGTGACTGTTACTTACGCATTTTTGTGCAGTAATCAAGCTTTTCAGAACTACAGCTTCACGCTTCAGTGGTTGGGTCTATGTGCAAAACAACTAATATAAGTACTGTAAAATAAAAACACGGTTGAATAGGGATGATGCTAAAAAATATGTATAACAAATGTAGCTAGTTCTCTACCTTCTAAGTTTATTGGTACACCTTTTAGTTTAATGTAAGAGCCTAAAGCATCAATGTGTGTTTAGACAATAACCTAGGAAATAAAGAAAATCTTATTTCCAAAGATATTTAGAGGCCATTTTTAAGTCAAAAACAGAGAAGATTATTTTTTAAGTCGCAGAACTTTGTTGACCTTTTACTTTCCATGTATTAATTCCAACAATTTCTCTATTATAAAGTTATTGTTACTTACAACTAGGAATGCTTCTTCGAAGTGCACTTCAAAGTGCAACGTTTCTGATAAGCTGCTACCTTCTGGACTTGAAAAAGTGAATGTTCTGTTGTGCTGCATAATGTAGTTGAAATGAAGATGACAATTGTTTCTTCAATAGAAGGATGTTTTAGCAATTTCAATGGCCATGTTTTCTTTGATTTGGAGAGAATGTTTACCCACTTGATGTATTACTTTCTTGACTTTTTCACAATATAGTAAGTTAAAATATATACATGGTGTGACATCATTTAAGTGTTTGCTACCTTAAAACCTACATTTTTGTAATCACTCTTTTTTTAAGCACTTCAATATTGGGCACTTTCCCCCCTTCCCGGCCAGGTCAGTTTACAGCATTCAGCGCTGTCGCACTTTGAATGGCTAATTGTGCAGTCATGCAACACTGTACTCAAATAACATTTTTATGATTTGTTTGAGACAGATAGAGCTTTCTTTTGGTAGTATTTAATCACCAATGAGTTTTTTTATTTTTTGCTAAACATATGAAAAAAAAAACGAAAAATATTTTTTCTTAGTTTCTGTTATAGAATAACAATAAGTAGTTTTTCCTCTTCACTGATGTGCACTGATGAGGCTGCACTGATGGGCACTGATAGCTGCACTGATGGGCACTGTGAGGCTGCACTGATGAGGCAGCACTGATGAGGTGGCACTGATAAGGTGACACTGATGTGCACTAATAGGCTACGCTAATGAGCACTGATTGGCACTGATAGGGCTGCACTGATCATCAGGGCACTGATGATCAGTGCCCTGATTACCAGCGTAAACAATGTGCTAACAGGTTTGCCGGTTAACGTCTCTCCCTTCCTCACACAGACATAGCGTGTGAGGAGAGGACTACTGATAACTGGAAAGTCTGTTTACATGTGATCAGCTGTGATTTTAGTAAGAAGAGCCGGCAACAGTGTGATCCTTGAAGTGTCATTTATTGGTACATCAAAGTGACAATAAAACAATAAACTGACGCATTTCGGCAATAGCCTTAGTCGTAGCCATACGACTAAGGCTATTGCCGAAACGCATCCAATTTATTGTTTTATTGTCACTTTGATGTACCAATAAACAACACTTCAAGGATCACAGTGTTGCCGGCTCTTCTTACTACTGTTGCATTGGAGTTTGTTGGGACACATTGAGCTTCGGCACATGTGAGTGGACCTGGTGTATGGATTGAGTTGTCCCTGCAGAGAGCGCTGTTACCTTGTTACCTCTTCCTTTCCAGCTGTGATTGGACACAATCCAAAAGTGGCCTCAACTTTCCATCTATGTCAAGAAATCGTGTGCCTACTTTTCATCTGAAGGATGGACAAAAATTCTTTGGCTGTCTGGAGACACTGAAGATGTATATCCATACTTTCAGGGCATCAGATTGCCTGTTTGTGGTTCCCAGAGGTTCATGAAAGGGGGCCAGAGCTTTGAGCAGAGTGATTGCTTCTTGGATTGTGAAAGTGATCTCCCTCTCATATAAGGATAAGGGGTTGGCACCTTTCAGAAGAAATAACGGCACATTCCACAAGAAGCGTCACAACCAATATGCAATAGACTTGTGCACTGCCAAAAAATATGTTCGTTTTTGTTTTAGTTTCATTTGTTTTGTTTTGTGTTTTTTTTTTTTAGGTGCCTCGTTATGATCAAAATTCGTAAATTTGTAAATTCGTAAATTCAAAAACGCATAAATTCGTAAATTCAAAAATTCGTAAATTAGAAACTCCAAAAATAAGAAGGAAAATCAGAAAGTTCGAAAGAACGAAAATCTGAAAATTCTAAATAATAACTAACTAACTAATAATAACTAACTATTAAATTATAGGTTTTGGAATTTCTTTTCAAATTTGGCTGTTAGTCAACATAATTAATACAAATTTATCCAAAGTTACGAATTATACAAAATAACGAATGCTGCATTAAAACAAATTGAACGGAATTAATTATTAATAATAATAATAAAAAGTTTTTTATTATTATTATTATTAATTTGTTACGTTCCATTCATTTAGATATGGCATTCGTTATTTTGGATAATTCGTAACTTCGGATGAATTCGTATTCGCTAAGTTCACTAACAGACAAATTTGAAAGGAAATTCCAATACCTATAATTTAATAGTTGGTAATAGTTAAGTTATTATTAGTTAGTTATTTTTTCTGATTTTCAAATTTTTGGGTTTTAGAATTTTCATTCTTATTTTTGGATTTTCATTCTTTTGAATTTTAGTTCTCATTTCAAAAAAATTAGTGATTTTAAAATATTTGAATTTCCGAATTTACGAATATTCGAATTTACGAATATTCGAATTTTCGAATTTACAAATCTTCTGAAAAATTCATTAAACAGGTTTTCGTTAATTCAGATATTTTAGAATTAACGAATTTGTAAAAATTTGTTAAAAAACGAATTCGGAAAAAAACAGAATTGCACATGTCTAATATGCAAGGCAGCAACGTGGTCATCCATGCAAACCTTATTTCTCGGTATCACATAGATCCGTTATTATTGACAATGGTTCATTTTGGCAAAACCGTTATCTCGTTAGAAACAAAATAGTGTTAATGATTATCACACCCTGGGTAGCTAGTTAGTTCCCAGTAGTAACTGGCATGAAGCTGTCAGGAAAACGGAAAATTGAATATAAAATACTTACCACAATGTTCCTTTCCTGACAAGCTCCATGTCAGCACAGACTCTCACCCAGGTGCGGAAATCAAGTTATGGAACGCCGGCCTAAGGGTGAGCGTCAAATTTATGAGTTAGGTCCTGCAGGTGGGGGTATGGGCGGAGCATACACCTAAAATTAGGGATGGGGGGAATGGTTTGGTTCAAACATAAGATTAGGCCGAACTTTGGTTGTTCGCATGTTCTGCGAACACCGAACAATAAGCGGTGTTCGGGGCAAATTCGAAAGCACCGTTAAGGTCTATGGGACACTAATAGGAAAAATCAAAAGTGCTAATTTTAAAGGCTTATATGCAAGTTATTCTTATAAAAAGTGTTTGGGGACCTGGGTCCTGCCCCATGTGACATGTATCAATGCAAAAAAAATGTTTTAAAAAATGTCAATTTTTTTCGGGAGCAGTGATTTTTTTAATGCTTAAAGTGAAACAATAAAAATGAAATATTCCTTTAAATATTGTGCCTGGGGGGTGTCTATAGTATGCCTGTAAAGTGGCACATTTTTCCCGTGTTTAGAACAGTACCATAGCTAAATGACATTTCTAAGGGAAAAATTGTCATTTAAAACTGATCGTGGCTGTAATGAATTGTCCGGTCTCGGCAATATAGATAAAACTCATTGAAAAAAGAGTATGGGACCCCCCAGTCCATTACCAGGCCCTTTGGTTCTGGTATGAATATTAAGGGGAACACCGACCCAAAATTAAAAAAAATTGCGTAGGGGTCCCCCTAAAATCCATACCAGGCATTTCAGGTTTGAAATGGAAATTAAGGGGAACCCTGCGCCAATTTTTTTACATTTTTTTTAAAAAAAAATTTCTTTTTCGGTCCAGGCTTCGTGATAGGAGATCATGGGACATTTTTATTTTTTAATGTGTTTTGTCGTTTTAAAATTTTGACACTTTGTTGTGAAATAGTAGGGATAAGGGGATGTGACGTCCCTTGTTAAAGGGGGCGTTCAGATTCTGATAAGCCCCCTGCCCGCAGACCCCCACAACCACTGGGAAAGGGTTGTGGAGATGAGGCTACCCCAAAGCACCCTCCCCATGTTGAGGGCATGTGGCCTGGTATGGATCAGAAGGGGGGCGCTTTCTCATCCCCCCTCTTTTTCTGTTGTCTGCCAGGTTGCGTGCTTAAATAAGGGTCTGGTATGGATTTTGGGGGGCCCTTAATTTCCAACTGCCAGTAACGCACACAGAACTATAAGGTGTTAAACTGTCAGTAACACATGCAAAATTATATGGCGTTAAACTGTCAGTAACGCACACAAAACTGGCAGTAACGCACACAAAACTGGCAGTAACGCACACAAAACGATATGGTGTTAAACTGGCAGTAACGCACACAAAAGTAAATGGCGTTAAACTGGCAGTAATGCACAAAACTATATAGCGTTAAACTTCCAGTAACACACACAGAAGTAAATGGCGTTAAACTGGCAGTAATGCACAAAACTATATGGCTTTACACTGGCAGTAACGCACACAAAACGATATGGCGTTAAACTGGCAGTAACGCACACACAAGGTCCTTTGGGGGGACCCCAAAGCACCTTTCCCATGTTCAGGGCATGTGGTCTGGTATGGTTCAGGAGGGGGGGTGCTCGCTTGTCCCCCAGGCTGCATGCTCAGATAAGGGTCTGGTATGGATTTTGGGGGACCCCACGCCAATTTTTTTCTTAATTTTGGCATGTATTTCCCTTAATTGTGGTGTGCAATTCCCCTGCAGGGCACTCGCGAAACGCGCTGTGATCACTGAGTCGATGAGACTCGGGTGATCACATATTGGAGTAAGGGGTCGATCCCAGCCCCTTACCACGTGATCAGCTGTCAGACAAGGACTGCTTATCACGTGATGTAAACAGATCGGTAATCTTTTTTTTTTTAAAGGCGAAAGAAAGCAGATCACCGACTTCTGTGCAAGGGACATTGGTCCCGAAGAGGAAGAGGCGAAGCCACCTCATCTGTGCCAAACAGTGCCGCCTGCCAGTGCCACCTGCCAGTCCCCATAGTGTCACAAATAAGTGCCCACAGTGCATAACAGTGCCAGCAATCAGTGCCACCTATCAATGCCCACGAGTGCCACCTATCAATGCCACCAGCGGTGCCAATCAGTGCCTCATCAGTGCTACCTAGCATTGCTGCCTACATAGGCGTGCGCAGCCTATACCATTAGGGTGTGCACCTCAAACCAAAGCTCAAACACACGTGTGTCTGTGTGTGTGTGTGTGTGTGTATATATATATATATATATATATATATATATATAGAGATATATATATATATATATATATATATATATATATATATATATATATATATATATATATATATATATAATATACACACTTACTTTTTTGCTGACAAGTAGGGATGGGCCCGGTGCTCGATGCGAACCCACGTTCGCATCGAGCACCGGGCGTTCGCTCGCTCGGCGAGCCCAGAACTATTTTGGCCGCTCGCATCACGTTCGTGTGATGCGAGCGGCCCCGCAATGCATTGCGGCCGGCGCGGCCGGCGCAGTGCATTGCTGGCTGATGATTGGCCAAGCATGCACTGTGACCCCGCATGCTTGGCCAATCACAGCCCCGGAAACTCGAAGAGCCATAATTGGCTACAGGCAGGACGCCTGTAGCCAATTACAGCTCAGGGGCTGTAGTACACGCCCCCCCCTATAAAAGGCCGCCACGCCGTCTGCGCCGGTCACATGCTGTTCCGGCGCAGATAGAGCAGGCTAGATCTGTGACACTCTGCTGGATTTAGTTAGTTAGAGAGATTTACTTAGAGAGATCGAGTTAGATAGATTCATTCATTTAGATTGATTTAGAAAGAGGGGCTTGTAGTGTGTTCGTGGCAGGCAGGCAGAGCTCCTATATTTTGTTCCCAGAAGCACCTATAGGACTTGTAGTGTGTTCGTGGCAGGCAGGCAGAGCTCCTATATTTTGTTCCCAGAAGCACCTATAGGACTTGTAGTGTGTTCGTGGCAGGCAGGCAGAGCTCCTATATTTTGTTCCCAGAAGCACCTATAGGACTTGTAGTGTGTTCGTGGCAGGCAGGCAGAGCTCCTATATTTTGTTCCCAGAAGCACCTATAGGACTTGTAGTGTGTTCGTGGCAGGCAGGCAGAGCTCCTATATTTTGTTCCCAGAAGCACCTATAGGACTTGAAGTGTGTTAGTCCCATCACACAGACCTACATTTTCTTCCCAGAAGCACCTATAGGACTTGAAGTGTGTTAGTCCCATCACACAGAGATCATATATTTTGTTCCCAGAAGCACCTATAGGACTTGAAGTGTGTTAGTCCCATCACACAGACCTATATTTCCTTCCCAGAAGCACCTATAGGACTTGAAGTGTGTTAGTCCCATCACACAGAGATCATATATTTTGTTCCCAGAAGCACCTATAGGACTTGAAGTGTGTTAGTCCCATCACACAGACCTACATTTTCTTCCCAGAAGCACCTATAGGACTTGAAGTGTGTTAGTCCCATCACACAGAGATCATATATTTTGTTCCCAGAAGCACCTATAGGACTTGAAGTGTGTTAGTCCCATCACACAGACCTACATTTTCTTCCCAGAAGCACCTATAGGACTTGAAGTGTGTTAGTCCCATCACACAGAGATCATATATTTTGTTCCCAGAAGCACCTATAGGACTTGAAGTGTGTTAGTCCCATCACACAGACCTATATTTCCTTCCCAGAAGCACCTATAGGACTTGAAGTGTGTTAGTCCCATCACACAGAGATCATATATTTTGTTCCCAGAAGCACCTATAGGACTTGAAGTGTGTTAGTCCCATCACACAGACCTACATTTTCTTCCCAGAAGCACCTATAGGACTTGAAGTGTGTTAGTCCCATCACACAGAGATCATATATTTTGTTCCCAGAAGCACCTATAGGACTTGAAGTGTGTTAGTCCCATCACACAGACCTATATTTCCTTCCCAGAAGCACCTATAGGACTTGAAGTGTGTTAGTCCCATCACACAGAGATCATATATTTTGTTCCCAGAAGCACCTATAGGACTTGAAGTGTGTTAGTCCCATCACACAGACCTACATTTTCTTCCCAGAAGCACCTATAGGACTTGAAGTGTGTTAGTCCCATCACACAGAGATCCTATATTTTGTTCCCAGAAGCACCTATAGGACTTGAAGTGTGTTAGTCCCATCACACAGACCTACATTTTCTTCCCAGAAGCACCCATAGGACTTGAAGTGTGTTAGTCCCATCACACAGAGCTCCTCTATTTTCTTTGCAGAAGCACCCATAGGACTTCTAGTGTGTTAGTGGCATCACACAGAGGTCCTATATTTTCTTCTCAGCAGCACCCACAGGACTTCTAGTGTGTTAGTGGCATCACACAGAGCTCCTCTATTTTCTTTGCAGAAGCACCCATAGGACTTCTAGTGTGTTAGTGGCATCACACAGAGCTCCTATATTTTCTTCTCAGCAGCACCCACAGGACTTCTAGTGTGTTAGTGGCATCACACAGAGCTCCTCTATTTTCTTTGCAGAAGCACCCATAGGACTTCTAGTGTGTTAGTGGCATCACACAGAGCTCCTATATTTTCTTCTCAGCAGCACCCACAGGACTTCTAGTGTGTTAGTGGCATCACACAGAGCTCCTCTATTTTCTTTGCAGAAGCACCCACAGGACTTCTAGTGTGTTAGTGGCATCACACAGAGCTCCTCTATTTTCTTTGCAGAAGCACCCATAGGACTTCTAGTGTGTTAGTGGCATCACACAGAGCTCCTATATTTTCTTCTCAGCAGCACCCACAGGACTTCTAGTGTGTTAGTGGCATCACACAGAGCTCCTCTATTTTCTTTGCAGAAGCACCCATAGGACTTCTAGTGTGTTAGTGGCATCACACAGAGCTCCTATATTTTCTTTGCAGAAGCACCCATAGGACTTCTAGTGTGTTAGTGGCATCACACAGAGCTCCTATATTTTCTTCTCAGCAGCACCCACAGGACTTCTAGTGTGTTAGTGGCATCACACAGAGCTCCTCTATTTTCTTTGCAGAAGCACCCACAGGACTTCTAGTGTGTTAGTGGCATCACACAGAGCTCCTCTATTTTCTTTGCAGAAGCACCCATAGGACTTCTAGTGTGTTAGTGGCATCACACAGAGCTCCTATATTTTCTTCTCAGCAGCACCCACAGGACTTCTAGTGTGTTAGTGGCATCACACAGAGCTCCTCTATTTTCTTTGCAGAAGCACCCATAGGACTTCTAGTGTGTTAGTGGCATCACACAGAGCTCCTATATTTTCTTCTCAGCAGCACCCACAGGACTACCGACTACAATGGCTGGAAGACCGCCAAGGGGAGGCAGAGCGTGCAGAGCCAAGAACACAGGGCAGGCAGGCTCTGTTTCTAGTGGACGTGGCCGTGGACGTGGACGTGGTCGTGCATCGTCATCAGCACGTGGCCATGGGACACGCGCGTCTTTGTTTTCGGCAGCTGGACATGTGGAGCCGCATCATGCTGAAGGCTTGGTAGAATGGATGACCAAGCCCTCCTCATCCTCCTCATCCTCTCTCACCCAGGCTCAGGGTACTGACAGAGCATCATCAGCCACCCCTTCCCTAGACCCACCATGTCCTCCTGAGGAGTCCCCCGAACTCTTTGAGCACAGTGTTGGGTACATGCTCCAGGAGGATGCCCAACGATTCGAAGGCTCGGATGATGATACCCAGCTTGAGGAATCTGGCAGTACTGTTCCACCAGCTGCAGCTTACTGCCAGGTTTGCTCTAGTGGTGAAGAGGGAGGGGATGATGAGGTCACTGACTCCACGTGGGTGCCTGAAGGGAGAGAGGATGAGGAGGAGGACGAGGAGGAGGAGGATGCGGCGTCACATGTCCAACGAGGCAGGATGCCCCCTGGAGGCCAGGTAGAGGCCAGCACAGCAACTGTACAACACCGCAGAGCTCCGCCTGTGCAGGGCGCTGCCTCTGCACGTTATCAGAAAAGTTCTTTGGTGTGGGCCTTTTTTGAGACGAGTGCAGCAGATCGCACCACTGCTATTTGCAATATTTGTCTCAAGCGTATCTCGCGTGGCCAAAACATCAGCCGCTTGGGCACCACAAGCATGACCAGACATATGGCGACCTGCCATGCAGCTCGTTGGCAGGCACACATAAAAGACCCACACCAAAGAACTAAGCGGACCTCTCCTTCCTCCTCCTCAGCTGGGATCTCCATCCCCACTACACCTTCAGTCCTCTCTGAAAGCTGCTCTGAGAGGACTGAAGGTGTAGAATTAGGTGTGTCACAACCAAGTACTTGCAGTACACCGACGTCCGATTGCAGCAGGCAAATTTCCCTGCCCCAGCTGCTGGACCGTAGAAAGAAGTACACTCCCAGCCATCCACATGCCCAGCGGTTGAATGCTAGCCTGGCTAAATTGCTAGCACTTCAACTGCTGCCTTTTCAGTTGGTAGACTCGGCCCCCTTCCGTGAGTTTGTTCAATGTGCGGTTCCTCAGTGGCAGGTTCCCAAACGCCACTTTTTCTCACGGAAGGCGATTCCGTCTCTCTACCGGCATGTGGAGGGCAATGTCCATGCCTCGCTGGACAGGGCGGTCAGCGGTAAGGTGCATATTACCGCTGACTCATGGTCCAGCAGGCATGGACAGGGACGGTACCTTTCTTTCACGGCCCATTGGGTCACTCTATTGGCAGCTGGGAGGGATGCAGGACAAGGTGCAGTAGTGTTGGAGGTTGTTCCGCCACCACGCCTCCAAAACGCTACTACTGCTACTGGTTGTGACACACCTCTCTCCTCCACCCCCTCCTCTTCTTCTTCCTCCAGTGCTCTGTCCTTGGAACCAGCGGTGCTCCGTAGGCGTACAAGGGGCTACGCAAGTACGCAGGCAAAAAGATGCCATGCCGTGCTTGCGCTGGTGTGTTTGGGGGACAGGAGCCACACTGGGCCAGAGGTTCTGGCAGCTCTGCAGGGGCAGGCCGAGAGGTGGTTGACGCCACGTCAGCTTAAGCCAGGAATGGTCGTTTCTGACAATGGCACCAACCTCCTCTCCGCCCTGCGACAGGGGCAGCTCACCCATGTGCCCTGCATGGCTCACGTCCTCAACCTGGTGGTGCAGCGGTTCTTGGGCAGGTTCCCAGGCTTACAGGATGTCCTGAGGCAGGCCAGGAAAGTCTGTGTGCATTTCCGCCGATCTTATAATGCCAGTGCTCGGCTGACTGAGCTGCAAAAGGAGCTGAACCTGCCCAAGAACCGCCTAATATGTGACATGCCCACCAGGTGGAACTCAACGTTGGCCATGCTGCAGCGACTGCACACGCAGCAGAGGGCCATCAATGAGTACCTTTGCGACTACGGCACCAGGACAGGGTCAGGGGAGCTTGGTTTTTTTTCCCCACGTCAGTGGAGCATGATCAGGGATGCATGCACTGTCCTCTCACCATTTGAGGAGGCCACGAGGATGGTGAGCAGTGACAGTGCATGCATCAGTGACACTGTCCCTCTTGTCCACCTGTTGGAGCATACGCTGCGTGGGATAATGGACAGGGCACTTGAGGCAGAACAGAGGCAGGAAGAGGAGGACTTCCTTGCCTCTCAAGGCCCCCTTTATCCGGACAGTGTTCCTTCTGTCCCACCCATCACACAGGAAGAGGATGAGGAGGAGGAGGAGGAGGATTGTGTGAGCATGGAGGTGGAGCCTGGCACTCAGCATCAGCAGCAGCAGTCTTTTAGGGATGATGTACAGTCCCAACAAGCCAGTGGACTTGTACGTGGCTGGGAGGAGGTGGCTGGCGATCATGTCATCCTCAGTGACCCAGAAGACTCCGGACCGAATGCCTCAGCTAACCTACGCTGCATGGCCTCCCTGATCCTGCAAAGCCTGCGGAAGGATCCTCGTGTTCTTCGGATCAAGGAGAGGGACCATTACTGGCTGGCCACTCTCCTTGATCCGCGGTACAAGGGTAAGGTTGCGGACCTTATCTTGCCGTCGCAGAGGGAGCAGAGGATGAGACATCTCAGGGAGGCCTTGCAGAAAGGTCTGTGCAACGCGTTCCCAGAAACTGGGAGGCTACAAACTCCTGGTCCTGGGCGACGAGTTGCTGAGGCTTCGGTCAGTGGCAGAAGGAGCGGTGGGGAAGGTGGACGTCTGACCGATGCGTTCAGACAATTTTTTAGTCCGCAGCCCCAAGGTATGATCGGTTCCAGCAACCATCGCCAGCGTCTGATATACATGGTGCAGGAATACCTTGGGGCAAGGTCAGACTTGGACACCTTTCCCACCGAAAATCCTCTGGCTTACTGGGTCCTGAGGATGGATCACTGGCCAGAGCTTGCACAGTATGCAATTGAGCTACTGGCCTGTCCTGCCTCCAGCGTTCTTTCCGAACGCACATTCAGTGCTGCTGGAGGATTTGTGACTGATCATAGGGTGCGCCTGTCCACCGCCTCGGTTGATCGACTGACCTTCATCAAATGAATCAGTCTTGGATCACCACCAGCTACCAGGCACCTGAGGCGGATATAACCGAATAATTTTTAATGTCACATCCCTTCAAGACTGCCTATGCTGATGCTGAGTGACTGTCCTCTTATGTTCACTGACTATCCTCTTCCTCCTCCTCAATGATCCATGCCACCACACCAGTGCCTAAGGCACAATTTTTCAGCCCCTGTTTAACAGGGGCGTGTACTTACAATTTTTTAAAAAAATGCTTCGCAACACGTGTGACTGCTGTGCTCCAAGTACAGTATCTGTGAGGGGTTGCAGTGTTGTGGCACCAGCACCAGTGCCTAAGGCACAATTTTTCAGCCCCTGTTTAACAGGGGCGGGTACTTACAATTTTTAAAAAAAATGCTTCGCAACACGTGTGACTGCTGTGCTCCAAGTACAGTCTCTGTGAGGGGTTGCAGTGTTGTGGCACCAGCACCAGTGCCTAAGGCACAATTTTTCAGCCCCTGTTTAACAGGGGCGTGTACTTACAATTTTTTTAAAAAAATGCTTCGCAACACGTGTGACTGCTGTGCTCCAAGTACAGTCTCTGTGAGGGGTTGCAGTGTTGTGGCACCAGCACCAGTGCCTAAGGCACAATTTTTCAGCCCCTGTTTAACAGGGGCGGGTAATTACAAATCTTGATCTAATAGTTCACAGCAGGGCCCATTCCTGCGCCCACCAAGAGTAACTATGAGGGCCTGCAGTCTTGTGGCAACACCGTCCACCACCACCGCCAAAGGCCCAATTTTTCTGCCCTGTTCATCAGGTGCTTGCAATTACAAATCTTGATCTAATAACTCACAGCAGGGCCCATTCCTGCGCCCACCAAGAGTAACTGTGAGAGCCTACAGTCTTGTGGCAACACCGTCCACCACCACCGCCAAAGGCCCAATTTTTCTGCCCTGTTCATCAGGTGCTTGCAATTACAAATCTTGATCTAATAACTCACAGCAGGGCCCATTCCTGCGCCCACCAAGAGTAACTGTGAGAGCCTACAGTCTTGTGGCAACACCGTCCACCACCACCGCCAAAGGCCCAATTTTTCTGCCCTGTTCATCAGGTGCTTGCAATTACAAATCTTGATCTAATAACTCACAGCAGGGCCCATTCCTGCGCCCACCAAGAGTAACTGTGAGAGCCTACAGTCTTGTGGCAACACCGTCCACCACCACCGCCAAAGGCCCAATTTTTCTGCCCTGTTCATCAGGTGCTTGCAATTACAAATCTTGATCTAATAACTCACAGCAGGGCCCATTCCTGCGCCCACCAAGAGTAACTGTGAGAGCTTACAGTCTTGTGGCAAAACCGTCCACCACCACCACCACCACCCCCAATTTTTCTGCCCTGTTCAACAGGTGCATGCAATTACAAATCTTGATCTATTAACTCACAGCAGGGCCCATTCCTGTGCCCACCAGTCTTGTGGCTACACCAACATCTAATAGGGCAAATTTCTGCAGAGTATATACGCCAGGCCCCTACTTTCAAACATCCAACTTACAAACGACTCCTACTTGCAAATGGAAAGATAAAACAGGAAGTGAGAGGAAATCTACCCCTAGGAAGGGAAATTCTATCCTGTTAGATTTAATTTGGGAAAAAGGTATCTCCTCTCTACTGATACTTTATCACCAATCCTTGTTTCAATTAAAACCCCACTTTTTCCAAAAACATTTGTCATTGGGACGGAAAGTGAGGTGACATGTTCTGAACAGATGTGCAAAGACAGCAAATGTTACAGGGGTGATAACCCCTCCCTATGTTCTCCAAAAAGCTTAAAAATAGATTTTTTTTGGGATGGAGCTACACTTCATAATGTACCTGTTCAGATTCTACTTAAGAACAAACCTAAAGCCGCAAGTGGTTTTAAATGGCTTCTTTTTTTCCTTTACAAATGTCATTTTGTGCAAGGACAGTTCTAAACACGGGAAACACATGCCACTTCACAGGCATACTTTAGACACCCCCCAGGTACCATATTTAAAGGAAAATTTCACTTTTTTTTTTTCACTTTATGCATCATTAAAATGACTGCTCCCGAAAAAACGTTAGTTTTTAAAAGTTCTTTTTGCATTGATATATGTCCCCTGGGGCAGGACCCGGGTCCCCAAACCTGTTTTATGACATTAACATGCATATTGGCCGTTGTAATTAGCACTTTTGATTTCGAACGTTCGCGTCCATTATAACGTATAGGGTTCGAAAATTCGCGCGAACTTTCGGTCGGTTCGAAGGTTCTGGTGCGAACCGAACCCGGGGGTGTTCGGCTCATCCCTACTGACAAGCCAGGCAGGGTTCATATTGAGTTTAATATATATTGTATAAATATATATTTTTATATATACATTACATATAAAATTCAAATCAATATGAACCCTGCCTGGCTTGTCAGCAAAAAAGTAAGTGTGTATGTATATATATATATATATATATATATATATATATATATATATATATATATATATATATGTATATGTATATGTATATGTATATGTATATGTATATGTATATGTGTGTGTATGTGTATATATATATATATAACACACTTACTTTTTTTTTTTAAGTTTTCTTAAGTCAGGCAGGGAGGGTTTTGGTCCATCGTGTGTCTGGCTGCCAGTGCCCCTGTGTCCTGTCAAAAAAGGTCCAGATAATGCCCCCTGTACTGCGTACCTACGAACCATGGAGCCGCCAAAAATAGCCAAAGATGTGAGTCGGCTGTACACGGTGCTTACTGCTCATGTGACCCACCTGCTGCTATTAAGGCTGAGGCTCCACCCTTCAAGCAAGGGAGAGAGAGAGAAGGCCAGAGGGGGGGCAGAGTACAGATGTATATCACTCCGCCGCCGCCCACGGCCAGAACTATAGGAGTTGAATCGGCAGCAAACAGATGCTTTTGCTTGCCCGGCCGGACCAATTAGATCTCAGCACAGGCCAGGGATTAGGGTGTGCCTGTGCACACCCTTCCCACAATGTGCACACTCCTATGGCTGCCTATCAGTGTCACCTACCAGTGCCGATCAGTGCCCATCACTGCCATCTATTAGTGCCCTTCAGTGCCACCCATCAATGCCACCCATCAGTGCCACCTATCAGTGCCCACCAATGCCACCTATCAGTGCCCACCAGTGCCACCTCATCAATGCCCACCAGTGCCGCCTATTAGTGCCCACCAGTGCCCATCAATGCAGCCTATCAATGCCCATCAGTGCAGCCTCATCAGTGTACATCAATGAAGAAGAAAAATGACCTGTTTGCAAAATTTATTAACATAATATAAAACGGTTTTGTATTTTTTTTTTTTACATTTTGGTCTTTTTTTTATTTTTTTAACCAAAAATAAAAAACCCAGAGGTGATCAAATACCACCAAAAAGAAAGCTCTATTCATGGAATTTTTTTTTTAAAAAAGTTCATTTGGGTACAGTGTTGTATGACCATGCAATTGTCGTTTCAAAGAGTGACATCGCTGTGGTTAAAAATGTTCCCTGATACATGTGCCCTGGTTCAGTACCCGGGTCCCCATACACTTTTTATGGAAATAACTTGCATATAAGCCTTTAAAATGAGCACTTTTGATATTTCATGTTCCTGTCCCATATACTTTAATAGAGTTTGCATGTTCACACAAAGTTTTTGCCTGTTTACATGTTCTAGTGCGAACCGAACCGGTGTTCGGCCCATCCCTAGTTATTGGCAGTCAGGCTTTTTTTTAAAGTACCTTCATGATATGGGCAATATTATCATCACTGGGGATAAATAATTAATAATGTAAATGGTTAGTTGCGTTACATAAATTATTTGTAATATATTTATTTATTGAATAGTAACACTGTGTTCCTTTGCTGCCTCTTTACCTGCTGGAGTACAGTGAGATTTGGAAAGAAAATAATTTACTATTTTGATTTAATGAAGAATTTACAGAAGACCAACAATTACAATAATACAAAAAAAGCCTGTTTACTGCAGCTTACTGTGAAACATATATTAAACATTAAACAAGTCCAATTTTCTATTTTTCGCATATAAATCCAGTGGCACTATACTTTAATTTAAATGACAAGTGCCTACTTCCATACAGCTAACAAAGGCAACTGATTTTTTTAAGGCAGTGCAACATGCAGAAACTAAAAAGAACATTTTGTCGATGATTTTCTTTGTGAAACATGCTCTGATAAAAAGCTGTTGTATCACAAAAAAAACAAACAACAAATGCAGGCAGAAATGATGCCGAGTACCCCCACAGCACCAAGCAGGAATGTAAGTGGCTAAATATTCAGAGTAAGCGGCAAACAGTAAAGAGATAAAATCAACGATTTGGAGCTTCTTTCTCTTTTTGTTTATATTGCATTCCTTGTCTATTTATTAACACTAAAGCTATTGCATTTTCTACAGCACACATATAATTGAATGGAAGTAACTTTTCCTACCTAAAAATGTATGTATTATCTTTTTTTATTTATACACTTTTTAATTGTTTATCTACAGCATTTTTTTTTTCTTTTTTAGTCTTTTACATAATCTAAAGCAAAGTTTTTTCTTAGGTTTGGACAGAGTAGGGAATCATTTAACCGCGTAAGGACCACCCCACGCACATATACTGCGGCAGGGTGGCCCTTAAGTGCAAAATCCCCTACCTGTACATGATACTTTTCTTCTGCTCTGGGGCACGCGAGCTGCCAGAGCCCCGCTCCTGCTGTGATTGGACACAGCAGGTGCCAATCAGCGGGTCTGGTGGACTCGATGTCCGACAGAAACCCGGCGATCATTTCGGAGAGAGGCAGAATGGTTGTTTAACAAGGCATATCGCCATTCTGCTAGTAAGAAACACAGAGATCTTGGGTTTTTGCTAAGCAGGAACACAGATATCTGTCTTTCTTCAGTTAAGCCATCCCCCACGCAGTAAAAAAGCACTCCCAGGGAACACAGTTAACCCTTTGCCAGTGTCAGTACAGTGACAGTGCATTTTTTTAGCACTGATCACTGTATTGGTGTCACTGGTCCTCAAAGTGTCACTTAGTGTCAGATTGGTCCGCCGCAATGTCGCAGTTCTGCTAAAAATTGCTGATCACCACCATTACTAGTAAAAAACAAAAACATGTAGCAGAATACATATTGGCCTAAATTGATGAAGAAATTCGATTTTTAAATTTCTTTTATTGGATGTGTTTTATAGCAAAAATATAAAATATTGTTTTTTTTTTTCAATATTAGAGACTTTTTTGTTTATAGCGCAAAAAATAAAAACTGCAGAGGTGATCAAATACCACCAAAAGGAAGCTCTATTTGTGAGAAAAAAGGACATCAATTTTATTTGGGTACATCATTGCACGTCTGCGCAATTGTCAAACCAAAAACCTTCCGGAGCTGAAGCGGTTAATCTAGTGCCAGTGTTATTTTGCCACCTGTGCCCCGTGGGGAATAAAATCCATAGTTTCCTGTGAGGGGATATTCCCTCTTTAAAGGCTATCACCTTAACAGGTGTCTCTATTTAAAGATTTCCTCTCTATTCCTGTTCCAGCGACAGCAATAAAGGATTGACAGGGTTTCTAATGCTTCCCTATGCCACTCAAAAAAACTCTGCACGTCACTTTCTCTCTAATATTCAGGTCCTTCTCCTCCAGCACATTGCTTCCTCTCTAATCCTCAAGCACAGCTAGCACAAAGTGGTTAGGCCTGACACTGGCTCAGCCAGGCCTTTAATAACTGCCCTTTGCAGGCAGGGACCGCAGGGCCCTATAGTGTAGCAAAATAGAAAGTCTCTGGTGCTAGCTGTCCTACACATGGCTACTGAGCCCAGTAAGCCATCCTCAGGCCCTGCCAGCCCACCTGGCTGCAGCTGCCTCTCTCCACTGCCCCTTTCACCACAGTCCACTCACAGTCCCATCTCAGACTGCAAGCTCCCAGTCCACTCAGGCATGCCTCCCCAGTCCTCCTGACTGTGCCTTACTCACCAGCCCTCCTGGCTGCAACCACTTGTCCTCCCTGGAGTCTCTTAGCAGTGCTCTCTCCCGCTGTGCTCTTCTTGCTCTCTCTTTGGCCTCCGGTCCAGGACCACCCTATGTGTTCTTGGAAGTGATCCCGACTGCACCCGAGACCAGGCCCAAGGTCACCCCCCAGACTGGGGAGCTCCCTCAAAGGCCCCGACAGCCTTCACACTCTCTCACTCCAGTTCTTCCCCCCAACAACCCCTCCCCAGCTGAGGTGACCCTAGGTATTTAAGGAGGCCTGCCCCCTGCCAATCCAGGTTGGGGATTGGTCAGGGCTCCCTAAAACACCCCAGGCAGCTCCACCTCTCCTCTCCTTCTCTCTTTCCAGCAAACTCTAGAAAGAAGCGGGAGGTCTCAGGGATGCTGCATGTGAGTCACCAGCTGCTGCCCTGAGCCACTCCCAGCCCTTATCAGATCAAAACAATCAGGCCTGACTAAATGTACCTGTCCACAAAAAATCCTACCTCTAGCACCTACCTACCTAGAGGGTGCTACAGTGCAGTAAGGGATGAAAAGTAGTCCATGCTCAGAACTCGTCTCAGAGGCATTTGACAGGCATTAATGAGATGATGGGGGGAATTTACTAAGACTGGTGCATACAGAATGTGATGGAGTGGCACATTGTAACCATTAAGCTTCTAACTTTAGCTTGTGCAATTAAAGTGTTACTAAACCTACAAGTGTAAAATCAGTCTGTATATGCAGTAAAGCATGCTTGTTATACTAACTGTGGAACCTAAGGGGTTAAACCTTCGCATTGTGTAAAACAGGCTTTTTGATCCTGTTCTTTTACTGTCCCCAATCCATCTGCTGATATAACAGCCTTGGAGGAACTCTGCACGTAATCAGTCTGGTGTGTATTGCAAGAGTTTTTTTTTTGGGGGGGGGGGTGCATGTGATCAGCACAGGGCTAATCGGCACTGTCCAGGCAGAGGGTCAGGGGTCATACAGCATCGTAGGACTGTCAGAGGAGAACGGAAACTCCTCCTACATGCTTTAACCAGACACTGATAGAAGTCACAAGACTGCTATATACTGCTGATGAGAAAAGGTATTTAGCGGTTTATATTTGCTAAAATAATTGCATTTCCAAGTTCTATGTACTGTGGGAGACCAGATATAGGGAATGCAGGGTCCTGGGTTTAGTACCACTTTAAGCTTTGACAATACAACTTAGAAGCTGATTGGTGGCTATGCACATCCGTACCACATTCTGTGTGCAACAGTTTTAGTAAATCTTCCCTGATGTGTCACTGTCTGGTTTCACCCCCTAAATGCCATACTACCTATCTTGCATTGTATGTGGTTGAGAGACAGTTGCAGTGCAGCCCTATTCACTTAAATGGGTCATGGTCGGCATGCATTAGTGTCTGCTGAAAGCATCATGGCCATGGCAAGTGTACACCCCCAGCTGCGGCCTTTTCAGCTTAACCGGTTCCCTAATGGCATGGACAGGCATAAGGGCGTACAGGTACGTTCCTTTTAAGATACCCGCGATCGTCTCATGGGAAGGCTGAACAGGGAGATGCGGAAGTAAACAGCATCCCCCCGTTCTGCCTAGAGATCAGTGTTCACTAATACACAGCCACGCCCCACAGTTAGTAACACACCCCTAGGACACCTACACTGCCCCCCCCTGGTTAACCCCTCCACTGCAGTGTCATTTACACAGGAATCAGTGCATTTGTATAGCACCGATTGCTGTATAAATGACAATGGTCCCAAAAATGTGTAAAAAAATGTCCAATGTGTCCGCCATAATGTCGCAGTCACAATAAAAATCACTGATCGCCGCCATTACTAGTAAAAAAAAAAATATTAATAAAAATGCCATAAAACTATCCCCTATTTTGTAAACGCTATAACTTTTGCGCAAACCAATCAATAATCGCTTATTGCTATTTTTTTACCAAAAATATGTAGAAGAATACGTATCGGCCTAAACTGAGGAAAAATGTTTTTATATATTTTTGGGGATATTTATTATAGCAAAAAAGCAAAAAGTTAAAAAATAATGTTTTTTTTTTTCAAAATTGACGCTCTTTTTTTGTTTATAGGGCAAAACATAAGAACCACAGGGGTGATCAAATGCCACCAAAAGAAAGCTCTATTTGTGGGAAAAAAAGGACGTCAATTTTGTTTGGGAGCCACGTCGCACGACCGCGCAATTGTCAGTTAAAGCAACGCAGTGCCGGATCGCAAAAAGTTCTCTGGTCTTAAGCCAGCAAAATGGTCCGGTCTGAAAGTGGTTAAAGTGGATGTAAACCTGAAAATTTTTATTTTGTCATGTCATAATGTAGAGTGTAAAATTTCCTATCATTTGAGCCCAGTCTTGCCACAAAGTGTTAATCCAGCTCTGAGCAATCCTTTTATTTTCAGTGAAATAAATCTTGACAAACAGAGAAAAACTTTGTCAAATCCTCCCCCTTGCTGTGAGTGACATGTGATTTACATATCTTGTGCACTAGCCTAAGAGACATGCATTATTTTTTAATTCCCTCCCACTCCTTTCTTCTGCTGCTCTGCAAGGATTGACTGTTCCACACCTCAGCATGATTTGGCATGCTGAAGTCATGTGGGGACTTTTCTGGGTTTTGACTGGATGTTAGTGATTATAGCAGAAGTTCAGTGTAAGAAATACACAGGAGAAAATGCATATTGATAAGGGGAGTGTAGAGGTGGGCGGGGAGTCTACTGACATCACGACTCCACCCACTGAGCCCTGGAAAACAGACCCACCCACAAAATCTGCAGTTTTTTGGGTCTCATAGCAGACAGAGGGGAGACATTTGACACATAAGTATACATGAGGAGGCATGTATATCCTTCTAGATAACCAATATTGCAGTAGTTTAGAAAGGATGAGAGTGGGTTTACATCCACTTTAAGAGGGAGCAGTTGGGGGAGGTAATGCTACTCAACCATGTGGTTTTTACTGCCTTTCAACTGATGTAAAGGAGTGTGAAGGAGCCCCAACAGTGGTTGAGTAGTCATCCAGGAAACTCGTATTAGAGCTCAGGACCAGAAGTAATTTAAATCAAGTCCTCTGTAATAGCATGAAACCAACTTCTGAGGGGCAAATTGAGGAGGTCTCTCTGGCTGAAAAATGCTAATATAGGAGCCTTGTGGTGCTTGCTGTTGTGCAGAGATTTTAGTTTTAAACATTTAAAACATTTAAAAAGTTCTTAGGTTAAAGTAGATGTAAACACTAAAAGTGAACTTCTCTTATCCCCCCCCCCCCCTTTGGTTTGTTAAATGTGTCATGAAAAATGTTTTGTTGTATTTATTTAATAAGTGCCAAAAGAAAAAGAAAAATATGGTTGACCCAGCCTGAAAAAGTAAAAACGAATGCAGCGATTACTTCTAAGGATGCGTAAAACTGCAATCTATTACATTTTGTACTTGGGTTTACTACACTTAAAGATGGAGTGTAGAAGGTCACAATATCCAGTGATTTTCCTGCAGTGTAAAATCATTCTTCATTTTAGTTTGACACATTTTAACTTTTGGAAAGTTTAGATCTCTGTAGGTCACTTTACTATGTATGCCCAAAGATATAAAGACATTTTGTAAAATGAAAGTATATTATTTAAAAATGCCTTAATCATTTTAGTGTTGAGCATGATATGTATTAGCTCATTTTTATATCTTTTCCCATAATGGCTAATGCAATCAAATTCATGCATCATTTATTCATAACAAAATGTCAGACTACTGTGTATTCCTCACAATAAAATGTCAAACTCATGTATGCTGTACAATAAAATGTCCATCTTGCCTCCAGTGTGTGCCACGATAAAATATATGATGAATGAACAATTCTGACCGGAATAGGAAAACACTTGAATAATAAAGATCAGCAGCATCTAACATCAGTTTGAACTAATCATTCACAAGTCTGCCAGAACAATACTTGTCATGTGGAATCTCATTATGAGTAACATAATAGAAATGATTAAACGATAACAGTGCATTTCTTGCATGAAAAGAGCATGCAAATGGCATAATATCTACTATACCATATAGTATGTGCTTTTATTATAGATCTGCTTTTTCAATTCTTTAGTCATTTTAGCCTTTGTGACTTGCTCAGATACGTGATTTACCATTTTAGAAAGATCACTATTTAGATCTATCATTTATAGAATGATGTTTTATTGAAAAGTTGAATATGTGATTTGTTCATATGTTTTACATTGTGGTCAAATCTGAAAAATCCTGAAATTATGTCACCCAAAATATCTTCACTGTTCAAACAGGAGAGATGAACACAAAATAACTGTAAAAATTGTTGAAGGTAGTCCATGCTTGTTTTGTTCAGATGTTGTATCTTGTATTCTGTTATCCAAACCTGTGTGGATGGACCATACTATTATTATGCAGATTCAAAAAGATATAAGGAAATACAGTGTATTCATTTTGACCTAAAGGGGTTGATGTACTAAAAGCAAATAGGTTGTTCACTTTGCAAGAGAAGTTCCCCAGAGCTTAATGAATGAGGTGAAGCTCCACTGACTTCCAACAGCCAATTCTTTTCAAACAAAAATGTTTTTTTTTTTTAACCACTTCAATACAGGGCACATTCACCCCCTTCCTGCCCAGGCAAATTTTCAGCTTTCAGCGCTGTCACACTTTGAATGACGATTGAGCGGTCATGCAATGCTGTACCCAAACTAAATTATAATTTTCTTCCCACAAATAGAGCTTTCTTTTGGTGGTATTTGATCACCACTGTGTTTTTTTATTTTTTGCTAAACAAATTAAAAAAGACCCACATTTTTTTTTTGTTTTTCTTTGTTTCTGTTATAAAATGTTGTTTTTTCCTTCACTGACGGACACTGATTATGTGGCACTGATGAGGTGGCACTGATAAGGTGGCACTAATGGGCACTGATGAGGAGGCACTAATATGTAGCACTCATAGGCCGCACTGATGGGCACTGATATGCAGCACAGATGGACACTGACAGGTGGCACTGATGGGCACTGATAGATGGCAATGATGGGTACTGATAGGCAGAACTGATAGGTGGCACTGATGGGCACTGATAGATGGCACTGATAGCACTAAAAAAGGCACTGATAGGCAGCACTGATGAGGAGGCACTGACAGTCATTACTGATGAACACTGATTGGCATCTGTGATGGGTACTAATAGGTGTTACTGGTGGGCACTGATTGGCCTTTTTATGGCCACTGATTGGCATCTGATGGGCACTGAGTAGCATCTGTGGTGGGCACCTCTGATGGGGGAGGCAGAGACCCTCCCCCTTGTCAGGAGAGCCGCCGATCGGCTCTCCCTGTCCGCGCAAACCGAGAAAAGCTGATTACTGGCACTTCTTGGTTACCACTGTGATCATCTGTGATTGGTCACAGCTAATCATGTGGTAAGAGCCTACATCATAGGCTCTAGACAATGATCAGAGATGTGGTGTGTCGGATCCACACACTACATCACCGATCACAGCTCTGCATGTCACCATGGGCGTGCACGAACGGCTTATCCTGCTGGACGTCATATGATGCCCAGTGAGGATAACAGAGCCACCTTGCGGATGTCAATCTGCTATAGGCCGGTGGGGAAGTGGTTAAATTTCCTTGTGTGTGATTGGGTTTTCTTTGCAAAGTGAAGTAAACACTGGGGCAAAGTGTAACTTTCCTTGCAAAGTGAAGTAAAGAGCCTATTTGCCTTTAGTAAATCAACCCCATGGTTTACTGGCATGGAAAACACCAC
This sequence comes from Lithobates sylvaticus, assembly GCA_028564925.1. NCBI lineage: Eukaryota > Metazoa > Chordata > Amphibia > Anura > Ranidae > Lithobates > Lithobates sylvaticus. The sequence continues at coordinate 523,792,711 of CM053029.1, forward strand.
TTAAGTATATAACTAAAGTCTGTACCATTTCATCCATGGTTTATGGGGGAATAGCCATAAACCAAAAAAAGCCTTCCCTAGTTAGTGGTGCAATGACAAAGCGGGAATTCTTCTCCAGATTCTACTTTACAAGTACTTCATATTGCAGTTCCACAGAAGAGTCTAACAAACTGTTGGGTCAGAATCACCTCTTAAGCCTCGTTTACACGGTACGATTGTTGGCCAACCGAGCGTCTGATTTTTGTCAAAAGGGCGTGTGCCAGGATCTTGTCTTGCATACTAACAGTACATAATTGTCGTGCAACAAACACGAATGTAGTGATGTACTACGAGGAATTTCAGCTCTTGAGCGCCACCCTCTGGGTCCCTTCAGCTAATTTGGAGTTTGGTAAGCATTGATTCCAAGCATACGTGTTTGTACTTTCGACTTTTGTGTGACGGACTTGTGTACTGACCATACGAAAATCAGACAACAGACCATTGTCCGCCGAAAATATACTAGCCTGCCCTCCAACATTTGTTGGTTGAAAGTTGGACAACAATTGTTAAAAGGAGCGTACTAACGGTAAGATTTTAGGACAACAGTCTGTCAACTGACAATCCCCTGCCAACAATCTTACCGTGTGTATGAAGCTTCAGTGTGTCTAATTCTACATGCCTTCCTTTTCCCATGGACAGATGCTCACTAGGCCCCATGCAGCTGACCTCTCCACTAATATTTTTCCAAATTGTCATGGACAGGACATCACTAGGACAAGTGGGCAATCCACTCATGCATCCCTCTAAAGTTTTTATATAGAGGGAGCAATAGTGCCTACACTAAATTCCATGGAATTAATGTGAGGTAATACAAAATCAAAAAAATAATAGAGAACTCAAAACACCACAATGAATTGTTTAGAAAGAAGTATAAATGAGGACTAGAAACACAAAGAGACTATTAAAAAAACCAAGTGAGAACCGGAAACACTTACATAAATACATATGCACCGAAAGACCGAAAGAAATGTCAGAGAAGCAACAAAAAAGCTTCTCCCAGATCAGAGCAATATACAGCGACTTATCAGGAAAGAATTAAACCCACCTAATATTGCTCTCTCTCTTCCCTGCCCCGAGCTCCCTTTTCCTGCACTACACTGCAACAATGTGTAACAATTGGAAATGGCAACCCATATGCCCTTTTCACTAGATGGTGCCCTAGACACTTGCCTTCTTCACCTATACAAGGGGTCTTTAAACTTTCTAAAGAAAGGGCCAGTTTACTGTCCTTCAGACATTAGAGGGGCCAGACTGTGCCCAGTGGGAGTAAACAATGCCTGATCTGTGCCCCATCTTTGGTGTCAGTAGAAGGAATAGTGCTCCATCATTGGTGTCAGTGGAAGTAATAGTGCCCCATTGTTTGTGTCAGTGGAAGGAAATATGCCCCATCTTTGGTGTCAGTAGAAGAAATAGTGCTCCATCATTGGTGTCAGTGGAAGGAATAGTGCACCATTGTTGGTGTTAGTGGAGGGAATAATGCCCCAATGTTGGTGACAGTGGCAGGAATTATGCCCCATTGTTGGTGTCAGTGACAGGAATAATGCCCCATTGTTGGTGTCAGTAACAGGAATAATGCCTCAAGGGCCGGATAAAGGCAAGCAAAGGGCCACATTCGGCTGCAGTTTGGAGACCACTGACCTATACCATGAAATGGTCCTCAGGGCTCAATTACATTTTTGCACTCAGCCCCTTGGCAACTTTTATAAGATGATTCCTATTACCATAAGTTTTTCTATCCACAGACAGTTCTATCAACAGAAAGCACACTAGTGTACACATACACATAACTGAACAGTAATTATGGTCTAGAGCCCTACGGACGACATGAGTAACGATGACACATAGGAACAACACAAAACTCACCAACATGAAATAGACCTGAAAGTGTGCCTTGGTCTACCGTATGGTACGCCAAAATAAGGGGGCATACCCTAGATAAAGAATGATAAGAAGTAGTTATGGAATAATGTGGAATGAGTATTCAGTCTGGGGTAAGAATACTTGGAAGAGGCTTTTAAAAGGGGAGGGTGGGCGGGTATCACGCACAGGAAACCGACAAAGACCGGCGGCCTTTGGGCTGCTTAAATACCCTCCGGGCTCCTCCCATAACTTCAGGCCGGTACCCGGCCTTCCAATTTATGGTCTAGAGCCCTACGGACGACATGAGTAACGATGACACATAGGAACAACACAAAACTCACCAACATGAAATAGACCTGAAAGTGTGCCTTGGTCTACCGTATGGTACGCCAAAATAAGGGGGCAAAAACCTTCAGGTAGGGGATAATTATTTATTAAAGGCAATGTCACTGAGTAAGTCGAGCAAAGGCCTGAGCCATCTCTAACTGAGGGTTAGGAATGTAGCGAGAGAAGCAGGCCGATTTCCACCGACCCAGTTTCTTGATCACGTGGTCCGGAACCCCCTGTCTTGAGGCCGTCGTGGCCGCCCCGATCCGGAATGAATGCCCGGAGTACTGGCTGGGGTCCAACTGAAGGTTGCCGAGAAGGACCCGGACATGTTCCACGAACTGCGATGAGTTAAGAGGTTTTACCGGAAAGGGTAGAAGCGGACTGGCCCCTGGGCGGTCGGATAGCAGTGCCGTCAGGCGGTCCAACACGGCAACTGGTCACCAGTTGTTGTGAGTCCTGTACAGGTGAATATCTACTCCGGAACCTCGCTGCTGAGTTTTGGATGTCGCCAAGTGAAGGACGTAGTGATCCTGGTGGCGATAGAGATTACTTCTATGCAAGACCGGACCGGCTGGGTGGCTGCGAGTGAACTCGCTGGGCCGTAGAAACCCATAAAACGCCATGTGTATCGCAGCCTGCAGGACGGTGCTGAGGAGGAGACCGAAAGGGGACCTATCCAGGATGTCAGACATCCCCTTGAAGATCTCCCCCGTGATAGGCAGCCGCTTTGGGCTGACTGGCGGCTGGTGTTTCTGAACTCCACGTAGTAGAGCCCTCACCGCGTGGCAGGAGAACCCCGAAGACCTAGTGGGGTCTTGAAGTGACAAGTAGTGCTGCACTCCGGCCACGTACTGGCGTATCGTGCTGTGTGACAGTGCTAGGTGTGAATGGCAATAGGCGATGAATGCCATGACCTGCTTGAGGCTGGAAGACTCGCGAGGCCGCTGGGGCAGGAATTTGTTAAACGCCCTCCAGGCAGTCCGGTAGGCCCGACGGGTGTTGCGGGCGAGCGAGGCGTTGATGATGTTGGTAGCTGAGCGTAGATGTGGGGCTAGTCCAAGGTCAGTTGTGACCAATCCGGGATAGTGGCTGAATGATGGCAGGCTCCTGGCATCTGTTCAAAGAAAGAAATAAAGTTAAAACGGGAGAGTGCGTCCGCTGCTGAGTTAAACTTCCCTGGAATGAACGAGCAGTAAACATTGAACTGATGCTGTAGGGATAGCTGGACCAGTCTGCGGAGGAAGGACATGACGAGCCTGGACTTAGACCTGCCCTTGCTGATGATCTCGGCTGTGGCTTGATTGTCTGTCGAGAAAGCCACAGTCTGTCCAGACCAAAGGTGACCCCATAGGTGAGCGGCTGCTACAATAGGGAAGAGCTCAAAGAGGGCTGACGTAGTAGTGAAGCCCGGTGTGGCTAGTGCTTGAGGAGGCCAAGGGGCGGCGAACCACAAATGGCCAAAAATGGCGGCGCATCCTGTGGATGCCGCCGCGTCGGTCACCACCTGTGGTGACTGCGTGGACACGACTGGGATGAACAGGGACACACCGTTCCAATCACTAAGAAAGTGTTCCCACATGGCCAGATCTGCCCTGGCTGCAGAATCCAGCCTGATGACCTGGTCTGGGTCCTGAGTGTAGGACAGGAAGACCAGCAACCGGGACACGAAGGAGCGGCCCTGGGGGATGATCCTCACAGCAAAGTTCAGCATCCCGAGGAGAGACTGAAGTTGCTTCTGAGTACATCCCCCCCCCCGGGTGAATTCTCGCAGAACCGTCCTGATACGGTCCAATTTATCTGCGGGAAGGCTGGCCTGCATGGCAAGCGTGTCAAGGTCGACGCCCAAGAACGTGATCTTGTGTGCCGGGCCGTCAACCTTGTGCTCCGCTATGGGGACGTTCAGATTGTCGAAAACCGTCCTCAACTTTCCAAGGTCCCCTGGGGGAGCCCCGGGCGGTTCTATCAGAAGGAAGTCATCCAAATAATGGATGACCTCGTGGCACTGTGCCTCATGGAGAAGGATCCACGCCAGGGTCTGCGCAAATTTGTCAAATAGCCAAGGACTACTCTTAGACCCGAAGGTCAATTTGGTCGCGAAATAATATCGCTCCCTCCACTTGATGCCGTGCCAGCACCACAGGGAAGGATGAATGGGCAGCAGCTTGAAGGCGTCGGATATGTCCGCCTTCGAGAGCCAAGCACCCACCCCTGCCCTGAGAATGGCCTGGATAGCCATGTCTACCGAAGCGTACTTCAGCGAGAACTCCTCGGAGGGGATGAGCGAGTTGAGACTGGGAACGACGGAAGAATGAGGCGCTGACAGATCATACACCAGACGTTTTTTATTTGAAAACTTTCCCTGCACAAGCCCGATAGGGCTAACCCTCCAGATGCTGAAGGGAGATTGACAGAACGGGCCTATCATGAAGTCCCGATCCAACTCCGTCTGCAAAAGGACGTCAATCGCTGGCTCATCTGTTGCTGCTGAGCGTAGGTTCGGACATTCGTGGGTGGAGTGGGGCAGGGTGATGAGCCCGGTATGAAACCCATCAGTGAAGCCTCGGATGAGGTAGCTGGCGAGTGACGGAGTGGGGTGTGAGGTCAAGTAAACACCGAGCCAAAGGACATTGACCCGGCTTAGTCATGGTTTCTTCTGTTTGACCTCACACAGGATCCTGGGGTGTGCCCTCTGGCATAGGGTGCAAACGTGCAAGAGCCGGCACTGGCTGAAATTGCAGGAGCCGTAATTAAAATTGTTGCAAATGGCGGCTCCCCCAACCATCCGCACCGGACGTCCCAACTTGTCCATCTTTTGCCCATGCACCGGGGCCTGCTGAGCCTGGCTCGTGCTGGTAGAGGCCGTGCTAGCTATCGGATGGACAGAGGCTATGTTGGCACACCAGACCGTGGTGTGGGACGCTGACTGACAGACAGCACATAGCGGGGAGCGAAGGCCTGCGAAGTGGCGGCAGAACAACTCCGTGTCCACTACGCTCCAGTCCGTTGCCAAATGAAACTGTGAGAATCTGGCTGCGGCTTTGGCCGAGAAGGACCGATGATAGTCGTAGAACGCTGAGCCACCGTATTTGTGGCCCAGGTCTACGATCAAATGGAGGTAGAGGTCCAGTTCCTCCCATCTGCCGGGGGAGGCTGAGCACAGCACGTCTCTAAACATGCCGAAAGCGAGCGTGAACTCGGGCACCGTGAGCTTTCTGTTGAGCCTCGGATCCTTCGCTTTCAAGACCACCGAGACGTCTCCCCAGGTGTAGGCCTTGTTCTCGGCTAAGTCATGGACCGAGATCAAGAGTGAGGCCAGATTAACGTCTCTGCCCTCTAGAATGTCCTTCCTTACGCTGGGTGGCACCAGGTGGGAAGGGTGAACGGTAGTCGTGGCAAGCTCACTACCTGCGGCCGGTGCAGTGATGGCTGGGACCACCGCAGGGTCCGGAACCGTGGCAGCCGGGCTGGCCTCTAGACGAGACACCCTGTCCTGGACCTCAATGATTGAGGAAGACAGGGAAGACACGAGGGTGTGTAGCTGAGCGACGGCGGCTGAAATCGATTCCAGAGACGCCTGCTGGCTGCTGGGGCTTGCTGCGGCCGGTGGTGGGAAGAGGAGCCTGAATAGCTCCGCCTTCCTGGCCGCGGACGAGAAGGGTATCCCTCTGCGTCTCAGCTCGGCGGACAGCCTGGGAATTGTCCATGCCCTAAGAGACTGGACACTGCCAGCCTCGGAGGCTGACGCCGGAGATAGCGGGGGTGGTGAGGTCATCGCTGCCGACTGATGACATGGCGGCTGCCAAGACCTGTTACTTGGTAGTCTGGTCACGTGTCTGCAGGCTGGGCCTATAAAAGGTGACAAGAAATGAGTTTGGACGTGTCACCTATGATATACATACCTGCCACGAGAAAGCAGGAGCCCCCCGTGCCCCTGCGTTTTTTTTTTTTTTTTTTTACCTGCTGGAACCCTGATCAAGTTGGCGCAGGTGGACCTACTGAATCCGACTGACCTGAGAGAGTGTGAGAGAAAGTACCTATTTAAGAGCCTAAAATTGCTGCCGTCCAGAGCGACGGAACCCAACGTAGATGATAACAACAGGCGATAGTGACTTGAGTCGACTGCCGAGATCGCTGTGGGATCAAATGACAGATGACAACACGAATGACTGATTTGACATGTTGCCTTAACTGAATGAACTTCCCGTGACAGGGCCTGGCCCGTTCGTACCGTATGGGGGTGACTGTGGGCCGGACTCTGGAGCACGTACAGAAATGAGGCAACCATGAAACGAGGCCAACTGCCTGGGTACGCTGAGGCCGAACTGTGACATCCAGCTGCCACCGGGTCCGACTCCAAGCTCCCCCTTTTTTTTTTTTTTTTTGTAGAAATGCGGCCGGCCTAGGGCACGCCGGCGCGAATTCGTACAGGCGGGTGACCAATTAACGCCGGGGCGTGGTAAGGTGACACAGAAATGATATAACATGACAAGGGCAAGAATCAAAGTTTTTTTTTTTTTTTTTGCGACTCCGCCCCTGGCGCATGTATTGAAATGAGGCCGGGCCTAGGGCACGCCGACACGAATTAGTGCGGGGAAGTGACTGCATTCATGCCGGGCGTGGTAAGGTGACAGAAATGAGATACCATGACAGGGGCAAGAACCAGGAATGTACGCAAACCAGTGATGCGATTCCGCCCTTGGCGCATGTATTGAAATGAGGCCGGGCCTAGGGCACGCCGACACGAATTAGTGCGAAGAAGTGACTGCATTCATGCCGGGCGTGGTAAGGTGACAGAAATGAGATACCATGACAGGGGCAAGAATCAGGAATGTACGCAAACCAGTGATGCGATTCCGCCCTTGGCGCATGTATTGAAATGAGGCCGGGCCTAGGGCACGCCGACACGAATTAGTGCGGGGAAGTGACTGCATTCATGCCGGGCGTGGTAAGGTGACAGAAATGAGATACCATGACAGGGGCAAGAATCAGGAATGTACGCAACCAATGATGCGATTCCGCCCTTGGCGCATGTATTGAAATGAGGCCGGCCTGGGGCACGCCGACCCGAATCAGTGCAGGGAAGTGACTGCATTCGTGCCGGACGTGGTAAGGTGACAGAAATGATATACCATGACAGGGGCAAGAATCAGGAATGTACGCAGCCAGTGATGTGATTCCGCCCTTGGCGCATGTATCGAAATGAGGCCGGGTAGTCGTGCATCTGGATCGCCCCGATCGGAGCATGCATGGATGCGACCGGACCAGGATCGAAGCGATGGCATGAACGCCCTGTTTAACTGATGCGAAATGATTTAGCATGACCGAATGGCCTGATACGTTAGCCATGTTTGAAATGATGAAATGATTGTCATGCTAACACGTGAAATGTTTCGACACGGTCGAAGTGATTCGTACAACTAGTATGCCAACAGTGCTTCGGAATGTAATAGCGATTCGGCACGCTCGCTGGCGCCACCGATTCGGATAATGGCAGGACATGAACGATACGTGTGAGTGCGAACTGCACCCGTGCGTGAGTCATGTTGAACGATTCCGAGACTGCGTAGCACGACCGCGTAAGGGAACCCTTGATGCGGCATCGGTCGGAGTGTTTGTGGCGGGCGGCCCTGAATGTGCGTGCCGCTAGATGGCTCCCGATCGTGTACAACAAAAACGTGCGAGTAAGTGTTTAGGTTTCGAGACAAGCAGCGCGTGGTTCGTGAGCTACGCAGACCACAGTTTAGTGACATGATAAGCAGTGCATGAGAACGTAAAACATGGGAGCCGAAGCCCTACCTGCGACAGCCGAACCAGACTCTTTGTACGAACTGCGACTCGGCGACACGAGTGCGACACGAAGGGACAACACGACTTACGAACACGGAACGCGGGACTGCAACAAGAAGAGACGGACAGACGAAAACGGAGCTCACGAACCGGCACCAACAGCGCTTGTCTCGAACGAGTCGGTCCTAGATGTCTGACGTATCAGATATCACGCACAGGAAACCGACAAAGACCGGCGGCCTTTGGGCTGCTTAAATACCCTCCGGGCTCCTCCCATAACTTCAGGCCGGTACCCGGCCTTCCAATTTATTTTCTGTTGTCTGTTTGAGATGTTAAATAAAGGACAGTCTTCAGTCCCCCAATATTTGCCACTCTACACCTATCTACAAATGTGGGCTTTCTTAGGGTTCATACACACTTTTGTGTTGAGCTGCGTTGATCTACACAATTCACACCATAATCCTGACAATGGTGACATGCTGCATTTTTACACAGCCACATTTTGGTGCAACATAGGCTTGAATCATTTTGTGACACTTCAATAAAGTAAAAGAAAAAAACAACAGTAAACTGAACACTGGGATGCATTGCAACAACACATTACACCATCCCTCACTTCCTAAAAACAATGGACACCATCCCAATTATAAGACAATTATAGCTTTTTGCAGTGGCATGATTCTGATGCCATTTTGCATGCTTCACATCAGTCTTTGATGGTTGGATAGTGTGACACCTTCTATTTCACTTATCTATTACACTATTATCTATTCTACTTTACGTATCTATTACTGTTATTACAATGACAGATAAGCTCCAAGTGTCTAATATTACAACTGAAGATATACACCCAATGTCAAATATCCTTACTTGAGCATATCCTTGTGGAGTTCTTTAGTTCTGTATTGTTAGAGAGTACTGCTGAATAGATATCTAAAAAATTATTCTGACAATGAAATGAACAATTTCAACTACTGGTACTGTGGAACAATTAATGCATCTCTTTCTTTTAGAAGTTCAGTGAAATAAATTGTCTCATTTATCTTAAACATGAGCATTTGCAAAACACAGACTTTTGATAAATGCTGAATTTTTTTCCTGCTGCTAGAAAACGGTAATGCTGCCTGTTCTTTCTTTGTTTCCCCATAGGCATCAAATCTCTATCAGAATACATACAAAAGAAAAACTGCAAAGATTATTCTTGTTCATTTGGCATAATCTTTAAACAGACTATTTAATTTAAAGAAGATCAAAAGCTGCTGTTGGGTATCAAGTGCAGGTATACCTTTTTTTTTTTGAAAGCCAGCATGTTCTAAAGTTCAAAACACTTCCTGATGGTGCTAAGATGTGTCCCTTGCAGGAGCCCAAGTCAGGAAAACAGAATCTGAGGTTCAGATAGAATCAGTGGCTGAGAGTTAATCTGTCCCCACTACCCTAGATAGCTAGCAATTGTGCTGCAAGTTTGAAAATGATCTGCTAAGACTTGTCAGGTTTCCCAAGTTTGTTGCACAATTGCAGCAAGTCGGCATTGCATGACTCCAGATCAACTTTCTTTGCAAACATTATGCAAGTCTGCTGCAAGTTCTGGTTCAATTATGTTGTGCAATAGTCATCCCACCACAGGGGTCACCGTGGCTTAATTTTCATGCTGTAGACTTGAAGAGCTCTTGCTAGAGCACGGGTCTCAAACTGGCGGCCCTCCAGCTGTTGCAAAACTACAAGTCCCATGAGGCATTGCAAGGCTGACAGTTACAAACATGACTCCCTCAGGCAGAGGCATGATGGGACTTGTAGTTCCACAACAGCTGGAGGGCCGCCAGTTTGAGACCCCTGTGCTAGAGCCACACAAATTTGCTACAAATTGGAAAAGTGTCAACTAGAACTTGTGTTTCAAGTGCTCTGTCAGTGTACAACTTGCCAGTGAAAATGTGCAGCAACTTAACAGACTTACAATTCAACACTGCCACACATTTGTTGCAAGTTATTCTTGCCATCTAGGACATCTTAACAATGTACAGAGACCACTTTGTAGTGGGATAAAGAGAAGGCAGGATGATGTCCTTACTAACATGGAGGATTGAAACTACCTTCGGAAAAAAGGAGGCCCAAGAGCTCAAAACCACCTTGCCTTGATGAGGAACAAGGAAGGGTTCTTTACAAGATAAGGCCACCAGTTCTGAGACCTGACATGATAGCAATGAAAAAAAAACATAATTTATGATGACATTACCGCCTAGAAAAAGGCCACCATGAGGCTTTCTGGATAACAGGGCCCAGACATGAGCTCAAAGGGTCAACATTTATTTCTAGGGAAGAAACACCCAGTTTTGGGCCATATCCAAGACTGGGCTCAGGTGCAAGTGGTGGGTTGGCTCTAAAGCGGACTTTTGTGGATTGAGAATACACCCAAAGTTCTGAAGTATCTGTATCATCTGTTGCACATCGGCTACTAGGGCTGGGACCAGGTGATGCTTCAAGAGAAAGTCGTATAGATATTCAATAATGTAGATAGAATGCAGCAGTGTGAGGAATGCACCAATCATCTTGGTAAAGGCCTCAGGGGCCATGGACAGGCCAAAGGTAAGAGCCAGAAAATGTAAATGTTACACCCCCACTGAATATCGCCAAAATTGTTGATGTGTGCTAAAAATTGGGAACATATAAATACACATTCTAGGATGCTGGAAATTACCCTTGTTTCAGTGATGCAGTTACAGACCAGGTTGATTTCATACAGACTGGACCAAAGTTTTTGACCCACAAGAAGGTGTTGCGGACCTTCAAGTCTAGGATGAGGCGAAAACCACCATTAGGCTTTAAAACAATAAACAGATTTGAATAAAAACGCTTTCCCAGATTTGAAATAAAAAACTCTTTGTATTGTTCTAGTTCCCCAGAGGGAACTGGAACAATCACTACCAAAGAGTGAAGTTACTTAAAGGCAGTCTGAAGGATTCACAATCTCCTTGGAGTGGCAGGCAGGTTTGAGGGTATAACGCTGGGGAGGCAGTAGGGAGCTAAACTCCAATCTGTACCTCTGGGACACCACATCCCAGACCCATTGAGCCAAAATGCAGCTGAAAAAAGTCCAATAGAAGTCACCCCATTTGCAAACGTGGGGGTGCCCCTTAACTTAACTGTTGCTATCGAGAAGAAGGGGTGCAGTCATCCTGTATTCCATGATATGCAGAGAACTTGGCAGTTAACTGCACCACATCTCACTGCTGTACCGAGGGTGAGCACCAACACAGCATCCAAGCCCAAAGGCAGCATGAAATATATGAGCCCTGCATCTTCCATGCAGTGGGATCTGGGAATGGTTCCCCAAGATGTTTCCGAGGGGTTAGTGATCTGCAAGCTACAATCATATTGCTGCAGTGGCACCCATGCAGCCAGGAGCAGAAGGTATTTAACTATGTGAAGAAAAAAGTCTAGTCTTCAATCTTGCAGTAAAATTAGCATTATAGCAAAAACAAACAAAAAAAAAAAAACTGAGGGTTTTTGTTTGCCTGTTTCCTGTTCTGTACAATTAAAAAAAATGCATTTTGTTCTCACAGGCTCATTCATTTGTTTGTCCAAAAATAAAGAATGACATGTCCATATCACATACATACAGGGCCAAATATTTGTGCATAATGAAGGTTCAAGTGTCTCTTTGAATAACTGAGTAATCAGGAACATTCTTGACATGGGGTAAGGAAAGACTCAAGCCTCAGACAGCACCCTTGGCAATGGCATAAGCTAAGATTCTCACTTGTCTCTTGGACACACATGTGCCATCTGTCTTTGTGGATAGTGGTGAAAACAGTGTGGTAGTGTACTGCATTAGGGCAGAGTTTCTCAGTGTGTTAAATAACACGACGACAGTGATATAGTGAGGCCACAGTCATATATTGGTGAGGGATATGTAGTGGATATTTTGGAGAGCTAATTTTGGCCGCAATTTCAGAGACATCTGTACACATTTTTGCACAGATGTCAATGTAAATTGCAGCCATAAATCACGAAAAGTAGTAAAGAAACTACTTTTTAGAAATCGGTGCAGTGCCACAGATGTGGCATCACACCGATTAGGATCATGCCATTGACGGAAATTGCCGCTGATTTGACATGCGATTTTGACATGTCAAATCGCATGTCAAATTGCTCCAGTGTGAACCAGGGGTCAACCTTAGTTCTCTGCAGAGAACAGATCTAAAGAATTTCCTATTAACCACATCAGCTATTCCAGCTATGGAGGAGGAGAAAACACCACACCATCCGTTCCTGATATAAATATCCAGCCAGTTCCCACTAGTTTCCTCTATTATCTGCCCCCGGCGCCTCCGCCATCCTCCGTCCTTCCAGTAACCCGCTACTAACCGCTCTGCCAACTCCCAACCAAGTGACTTGGTTGGGAGTTGGCAGAGCGGTTAGTAGCGGGTTACTGGAAGGACGGAGGATGGCGGAGGCGCCGGGGGCAGATAATAGAGGAAACTAGTGGGAACTGGCTGGATATTTATATCAGGAACGGATGGTGTGGTGTTTTCTCCTCCTCCATTTGAGTGATCCGTCCCGGATTGACTGATTCTATCATATTCCGCCCACGGGGACAACTACAGGATTCTGTGTACAATGCCTAAACTTATAGCCATTTGGTAAGCCTCCAATCAAATAGGTGGCCGGGACACTACTATATTTTCTGCATGTCACAGCGTGAAAATTATAGAACTGTCACTGAGGTGTCTCCTTTTTGAACAAGCTATTTCTACCAGCCATATGCCAATTTCATCTTTTTGGTATTAAGAAATTATTTAAACTGGACTATTAGACCAAATCCTAGACTGTTCAAACTGATTTATGCTAATTTTCACGGTTATTTCTGATGAGACATTTGTTTTTTATTGAAATTTTTTTACTGATTTCTTCTTTTCATTTATTGTTTTAATTTTGTTTAAATTGGCGCAGCTTTATGTATTTTCCATTTGCCTTTTGGTGTGAGTATCCCACTTTCTAGCAGCAGCCTTTTTTCTGGGTTAGGGCCCTTCCCATATTTCATTTTTATTTCCTTTTTCTCCCCTTCCCTCCCCCCCCCCCCCTCCCCCCCCCCTTTTTTTTTTCCTTTCCAGTCTCACCGAGCGCGGTTTATCCATTTCCATTCCAGCTATGGACCAGAGCAAATCTTACATTTTAGCTATGGAACAATTGATTCATCAACAACTCTACCATTACTTTGCTACATATATTTTCTTTAGTGGGGAAAAATATGTAGAAAAAAATATATTTTTCCTGCTTGACCAGTAATATTTTAAAACAGCTAATGCATCTGTAGATGCCAAGAATAAATACTATAATTTTTTCCTTTTATCATAACACCAAAAGTATTATTCTGAGGCGAATAATTGTGCCATTATAAACAAATGAAATAAAATAGTTTACAAACACAGACACACACACAAAAAAAAAACAGTCAAAACTTAGAAGGAGTTTGTTTTGTCTATACGTTGACTTATTTTACCATTTTGGGGGTCTTGTGGAATCTACTGCATATAGAATCCACTAAGCACAAAGAGACACAATCAAATGCACTGACAAGGTTAATACACAACTTTGTGTTGTGTAAATACATTTTCCTCAGTTTCATCCCTAACCACATTTCAAGTTCCAAGGCAGGTGTGATTTTAATTACTAGTTTGTAGTAAGTACTTATTACTTAATTATCTTTTTTACATAGGACCTTTTGTATGTCAGAGACAACAAATAGAATTCAGAGTATGTCTGGGTTTTGTTTGCTAGACCACAAGCAGACCACTAACTTACTGACAAAAGTGGGTGGATCAGTGCACTTAAAGAGGATGTCCACCTGATTTTTTTTTTTTAAAGTCAGCAGCTACAAATACTGCTTAATAAATAGACACTTACCTGTTCCAGGTTCCAGCGATGTCAGCAGAAGATGACGAGCAATCGCTCGTCTCTCGGCTGCCCCCGCCACCATCCTCTGTCAGGGAAACACTGCCCGGGTTCCCTACTGCGCATGCGCGAGTCGCGCTGCGCATCTTTATTGGTCCCCGTTGTGTCCTGGGAACTGTGTGTTTCCCAAGACACAACTGGAACCCATGGATATGGGCGGGCATCCTCGGATATGGGCGGGGCAGCTAGTCCCAGGAAATGGGTGCAGATACCTGTATTATACAGGTATCTGCACCCCCCTCCCCCTGAAAGGTGCCAATTGTGGCACCGGAGGGGGGGGGAGGAATCTGATAAGCGGAAGTTCCACTTTAGGGTGGAGCTCCGCTTTAAGTAAAGGCTGGATGAAACCACTGGGCAACAAATAATTTGATTGTGAACACTTTTTGGAGTATTTTATAGATTCTTGGCTGTCAATTATAAAAATAACATTTATGGCTTTGCTGCACAAATGAAGGAAACATTTAAAAACACAGAATTGTTGTTGAAGCACATCCAGTGCACCAAGTTCATCTGGAATATCTATGGATATCTATGTAGTGGTTCACTGCTTGTAATGCAGCTAGAATGTACTTTTGTTACATATGCAAATGGAGTGTTTTTGTTACATATGCAAGAGAGTCACATTTCAATAAACAGAAATGGCCACTCTGAAGAAATATGGTTCCAGGACATAAAAACATGGCATATAAACCCCTTGTTGACCTGGCAAAGATATTGATAACGACTCCTTAGGATACCTATTTCTGAACACATCACTAAAATAAAAAAAAAATCTGTTTCTTTACATTTCAGGAATGTACATCATAGGGATCCTACAATATTAAAATTTTGTGGTATTGATAGGGTGCACCCCACTTGGAGAGGGTCTAATATAGCAAGGGATTTGTCAGAGGGAAACAAAATGGATTTTTTATTGAATACTTTAACGCCCAATGGGTTGAACATTGAACTGGACTTAAATTGCTATTAGTTATTAGTAACTATTAATTTAATTATTTATCAGCTTCCAGCTTTTATGTGTATAATTATATATATATATAATTTATTAAATGACAGATCATCTTTAGATATCAGCTCCTCCTCATCTATTTTCATATGGTCACGTTTTATTATGTATTATTGTACTTATTGTATGTAACTGCTGTTATGTGTCATGCGGTATATCATTGCTTGATTTTATGTGGGTTATTTTGATTGTGGCAATCTTTTCCCATGCTTGGATTTGATGCTGGGACATCCATCCAGTGTGTGAGGGATCGCTGCGAACGTTTACATTGTATTGGATGACTCTATTCCACATACATTGCTACGAGTGCCATTCTTTTAGGCGCAGTACGGTACTTGTATCTGTGCTGTACAGGGTACTATGGTAATTGAACTCATAGTGTGTCGGGAATTGGGCTTGTGGATGGTAATCATTTACATGCCTCACATTATATCAGAAAGGTTGCCGTGCCCTACAGCCAATCCCAGGACAAAGTCGTGATGACAAAACGCATTGGGACGGGGCTGTATGGCAACTAGAGGATGGTGAGACATTGTCTGCTGTTTTGTTGATTATCATCGCCACAGCGCCCTGGGTTTTATCATTTTCAATGCTTGTGATGCATGTAAATTTTGTAAGTGCAATGTTTGAAGATTTTATACAATAAATGGAATATGGTTACTCTCACTCTCTGACGAAACGCGTAGGGAAGAGCGACGTGCTGACGTCACCGCGCTTTACGTCCAACAACATGGGCGAGTACTGCTGCCGGCCGGCCGCAATTTTTAAATCCATTTTGATCCAGTTTTGGTCTTTTATGTGTGCCTATAGGCAACTTTTATCCCAATAAACCCCTTGGATTCCACCCATGGTGTGTTCCTTTCCTTTTTACATATTTGGGCCAATCCTTCTTTGGAGATCCGCGGACCCATTCCCACGGCTGTGGGGTCCATGAACCATTAATATCAGCAATAAGTCCCATGCCCACCTTCACCTGGAGTGAACAACTTCCACGTTTGAAGTTTGGATACTAGCAGTGGTGTGATCGAGCTGTGTCGGAGGACAAAGGCCCTGGCTGGGTATTAGCCGCATGCGTTTCCCCTTCTACAGTCTGGTAAGCCTGCAATCTCCCTGGTGGTGGGATCACTACAGCACTTGTTACTCAGTTTCGGAATTTCTGAAAAGTCACTGCTTACAACATATGGAAGTCACTTACTGTTGCACTTGATTGAATATTCAATCTATTTGGACATTTTGCTATTCACTTATTGCATATCACCTGTTTGTTTAATTGACCAATTATGCCCATGATGGACATTCAGTAGTCTTTATTACCTCACCAGTGATTTTGTTTCTTTATTTGGGTGTTATTTATTGTCATTTACAGAGTTTTTTTGTCACAATATTGGTTGCCGGAATCAGTTGTTATTTGATATTTATTTACATCTTATAATTTTTTAGCGCAGCCTTGTCCCTTTTCATGGTTTTAGATGTATTGCACTAGTGGAGCTTTTTTTTTTATCTACTCTCTAATATGAGTGTGTTATATCTTCACTGTACCAATTGGAGAATGGCATGTTGAAGTTATTAACCATGTAAAGGTAACTGCTCTGCTGCCAAACACGTGAGTGTGAGGCAACTAGCTCTGGTGAGTCTACAACTGATGGGGAGAGATGCTTGATACACTAGTAGTGTTGTTTGAAGAACTTATCACCCTTTGGAGGATCGCTTCCATGCACTTTGGCATTTTTTGCAGTATTTTTGTGACTTTTTTGTGGCCTTTTACACACTGTTTTTCTGTTTTCTACACTTTTTTTTTTTTTTTTGTTTTAACAATTTTTGGACATATATTGATGTTTAAGATGTTTGCTATTTATTTATCACTAAAATCGAGTGTTTGAATACTTAAGCGCTGCTGTTAACTTTCAGTATTTAAGTGATTAGGTTTATCAACTTAGATATTTTTGTCCCTGTTTGACATAAAACTCAGACTGATGAAAAATGTTGTGAAAGCAATAAGCACTGAAAGTAAAGGTTTCCATTAGTTGAGACAGATGTTTTCAAGAATAATTGATGCCAAGATTAAGGAAGTATTTTTAGTTGCTCCAAAGATTAGATGCTTCAACTATGAGAAGTGGTTCGAAGATCTGTCAGTGAGGCCATAAAAAATTACCAGCAAAGTATTCAGTAATGTAGTTGAGAATTTTTTTGGTAATTACAGAGCACCAAATTACATTCAGCTGGTTGAAATTTTTTTTACAGTATGCAAGACTATGAAGTTCAACATATCACTGAAGATTCATTTTCTGCATTCACACTTCTTTCCACTTTACTTTAGCTTGATGAACATGCCTAATCTGCTGGTGCCATTGCCATGACTGCAGCACTGAGCCTTGGTGACATCATCAAGTCTGTCTTCTGCCAGATATTAATGAAGAATTGGGCTGTAAGTTTGAAGGGAGTGTGGATTTTTCGATGGGACTTTTTAGCAAATTTTGAGGTAAAGTAAACTTTTGCTATAGGTTTATTTTGCTAAAGGCTGGATCATGATACCTATATTTCTATAGATTTTTCTCCTCATATGGTCAGCATTTCTTCTGTTGAATAAGTGTTATTAGGCTGATGTTATATGGTCATATTTATAGCACCTTAAAGTGATAGCACACCTAATTTTGAGGAAAACAAATTAAGTTGTATGCAGCGCCCTGATATATTCCAGGTCACAAGCAACAATTAGAGGTTAAATTCAACCCTGACTAGACCTAAGATCCTTGAATCAACTAGTAGTCAAATAGGTCAAGACAAAATATTAAAGGTTACACAATTTGGAACCCATTGGAGTAATTTGAGATCGCTATTGGACAAACACTGTTCAGTACTTATGCAAATAACAGATTGCACACAATAATGGGCCATCGACCTACACTAATTGCTAAAAGGTCCTCCCACCATAGATGATATTTTAGTCCATAGTGAGTATTCTCCTAGAAATACAAAGAATCCCTCCCCTTTTCAGTAACCCACCCTTTGCCATGATCAGATGTGGACATTGCACAATGTGTAAATATATCAATAAAACTAAATGCTCTACCATTTATTGAGCATTCCCATATCATATTTATATGAATATTTATTAGACTGCCTTATGTTTGAACATTAAGATAACAACATATGCATATATTGTTTTTAGATTCTCTCTGGGTCATGTCTGGCTGCAATACTGCCTGTTGAACGTAATGTGTGGTATGTGTACCACCCCTCCAGCTATCCTGTTACGTTAAGGGGGGCAAAGTTAATCACACATGCTAGACTGATTGGACTATTTAATTTAGATTTGTCAGTGACCATGTCATTTGTGCACACATGATTAGATATAGTGTGAAAAGATTGCATACATAGGCCATGTCATCGAGAATAAGGGTCTGGTATAGATGAATGAAATCCAGAGCCATTTACTTACAAACAAAACTAAGTGGCCAAAGTTGACATTTGCCAGCAATTTAAACATACGGTACATTTTTTTGTAAATGACAAAATGTCCCCTAGGTGATGATTTTTATTTTGGTAACAGGTCTTCTTTAATCAGATATGTCACTGGTCATTACCGGGGTATGTGGAAGCGATCCGAGAAGAGCTGCAGAGCCCACTTTTAACTAACAGTTTCTATGTCAGTGTTAGTAAAAGGGTCAAATGCTGCAAGTTTTTAAACTAGTGCATTGCCATGAACCAGAAAAACACTGTTTAGTCTATTATTTATAGCAAATACTGTATTTTCTCATGCACTAATTGGTACTAAATGCTAGCTTTTGCCTTAAAGCAGAACTAAATGCAAAACTTGTTTGTTTTGGATAGAGTATTGGAGGGTTATAACCCCTGTGAGTTTCTTGTTTTCTGCCAATTATACTTCAAAGCAGAACTAACATATGCATTGCTTACCTTGGCTCCAATGGTCCGATGCCCCCAAGGTCCCATCTTGATTGGAAAGCACAGGATAATGTAACCATAGGCGTCACCAGAGGGGGCTGACCATGACTGAAGCCCCGAGTGGGTCCCCAAAAAGCCCCGGGTCTCGAGTGGGCAAGATTCTATTAATAGCCCGAGCGCCGCCGAGCGGGGACCGATCTGATGTCGAGCGCCGCCGAGTGCGGCCGAATCACATAACAGGTCCCACCTTCTGGAGCATGCAGCACCTATGATGGACATCCCACTGGTCCAATGGTTTGACCGCGGGATGTGTGACATCCATCATAGGCACTGCAGGCCCCAGAAGGCAGGAATTACAATGCGGCCGCCGTGCTGAGAGATCCCTGCTCCCTGCTCGGCACTCGGCTCTCCTCTCAGTCCTCTGAGTCCTCTCCCTGCCTGCTGTGATGATGGGTGTGCACCGCTGCTGCAGGACACATGAAGTCTCCTGGTCAGGTAGGTCAGTGTCTGTCACTAGGTCAGTGTATGTAGGTCAGTGTAGGTCAGGTAGGTCAGTGTATGTATGTCAGGTAGGTCAGTGCTTGTCAGGTAGGTCAGTGTGTGTCAGGTAGGTCAGTGTATGTATGTCAGGTAGGTCAGTGTGTGTCAGGAAGGTCAGTGCATGTCAGGAAGGTCAGTGTATGTATGTCAGGTAGGTCAGTGTATGTATGTCAGGTAAGTCAGTGTATGTATGTCAGGTAAGTCAGTGTATGTATGTCAGGTATGTCAGTGTATGTATGTCGGGTAGGTAAGTGTATGTATGTCAGGTAGGTTAGTGCATGTCAGGTAGGTAGGTCAGTGTATGTCGGGTAGGTCAGTGTGTGTCAGGCAGGTGAGTTTAATGGTCAGCATTGATGGGCACCGGTAAGCCAGGCAGCAACCAGCAAGTGAGCTTACCCCCCCGCCACACAACCCCACCGCCCAGCCAAAAAACCTTTTTGCCACATAGGAACGCCCCTGGATGTAACTCTTGCATATATGAAGAAGTTCAGTCATCCCTGCACACAGGCACTGTGTCGAACGCATACGTACATAAAGAAGACTGGCAGGTAAGTTTATTTTATTGCAGAAAAAAACATTGCATTGCAAAAGAAGCAGAGAGAAAGAGAGATACACAGGCTGCTGAGTGGCATACTAGCAGCACCCCTTTTCAAGTGGATATGCCACTGTATGGAGCCAAGACATATGTCTGGTGGAGGTGTTGGTACCTGTGTCAGAGGTTCCAGTATGGAAAATTGGCGCGGAAGGCTGATGTGTACATTTCTATATTTATTTATTATAGATACAGTATTTGTATAGCGCCGTCAATTTATGCATCGCTATACAAATGTATAGCCTTGTAAAGAGAATTGTTATTGACTGGCTGTTGGCGCAAAATCTCCAAGCTCTCGCCCTGTTTCTTCTTGGATAGGACAGGCACCCATCCGCTGGTAGTTGTTTGCCTTCACCATATTGTGTCCACCACCTTGCAGAGGCCTCCTCATGACATTACCAGCCATTAGCTTTTATATTCTCAATGTCCACACAAAGATTTGTGTTTCTGCACTTTAATGTTGGTGTTCACAAATGGCAGTGACAAATCACATCACACAGACATACTATCCGATGTCACTTGGCATTCTTTGTCAATCATATATAGTAGAATAGTACAATAGCAGTTATGTGAAAGCCACACATTGCATGTCACTGCTAAGCCATCTTCCCTTAGTAACGCTCGCTGTTCCCCAGAGTCATCAGTACTCACTCAGAGGGCTCTGACTTGCTCATTAGGTATATTGCACCCAGCTCACAATTCCCCTTTATGTCGTTCCAGAGACAGGACTGCTGCAGCTACTCCTCTAGTGTCTGTACACTTCTCCCAGGATCTCCAGGTGGATTAGCGCTCACACAGAGAACACTTAGCCTGGCTTGAAATCCCTTTCACATCCTGCTCCCAGTCCAGTTAGACCATGTTTCGTGAGAAAGGACAACTACAGCTGGCTCTTCTGAGTGTAGTCTGCTCTCCACATGACCTCCAGCCCTGTCCAGGACCTATGAATTAGCTGACTACACCTGTATGTTGGTGGGGTGTTTGACTCCCATACCCTGACTGTCTAAGGCTCCTCCCATCCTAGCTTTTAAATGTGCACTAACTGCACCCATTAAATCACTAAGGAGGGACTCCACTGAAATGGGTGCTATCTCTGGCTTACAACTTTACCCTTTCCCATACTATAATGAGAACAGAGCCATCTAGTGGCCAGTCATCAAACTGCACCTGCTTACAGCCTTTTTAGTTAAAGAGTAACTCCACTTTTGTTGAGAAAAAAACATTCCCCTCTGGGTAATCTATATACAGTGGTGTGAAAAAGTGTTTGCCCCCATTCCTCATTTCCTGTTCCTTTGCATGTTTGTCACACTTAAGTGTTTCGGAACATCAAACCAATTTAAACAATAGTCAAGGACAACACAAGTAAACACAAAATGCAATTTGTAAATGAAGGTGTTTATTATTAAAGGTGAAAAAAAATCCAAACCATCATGGCCCTGTGTGAAAAAGTGATTGCCCCCTAAACCTAATAACTGGTTGGGCCACCCTTAGCAGCAACAACTGCAACCAAGCGTTTGCGATAACGTGCAATGAGGCTTTTACAGCGTCCTGGAGGAATTTTGGCCCACTCATCTTTGCAGAATTGTCCTAATTCAGTTACATTAGAGGGTTTTCGAGCATGAACGGCCTTTTTAAGGTCATACCACAACATCTCAATAGGATTCAGGTCAGGACTTTGGCTAGGCCACTCCAAAGTCTTCATTTTGTTTTTCTTCAGCCATTCGGTGGTGGACTTGCTGGTGTGTTTAGGATCATTGTCCTGCTGCAGAACCCAAGTTCGTTTCAGCTTGAGTACACGAACAGATGGTCGGACATTCTCCTTCAGGATCTCTTGGTAGACAGCAGAATTCATAGTTCCTTTTATCACGGCAAGTCTTCCAGGTCCTGAAGCAGCAAAACAGCCCCAGACCATCACACTACCACCACCATATTTTACTGTTGGTATAATGTTCTTTTTTTCTGAAATGCAGTGTTCCTTCTACGCCAGATATACTTGGACACACACCTTCCAAAGAGTTCCACTTTTGTCTCATCGGTCCACAGAATGTTGTCCCAAAAGTCTTGGGATCATCAAGATGTGTTGTGGAGAAATTGAGACGAGCTTTGATGTTCTTTTTGCTCAGCAGTGGTTTTCTCCTTGGAACTCTGCCATGCAGGCCATTTTTGCCCAGTCTTTTCCTGATGGTGGAGGCATGAACGCTGATCTTAACTGAGGCAAGTGAGGCCTGCAGTTCCTTGGACGTTGTTGTGGGGTCTTTTGTGACCTCTTGGATGAGTCGTCGCTGCGCTCTTGGGGTAATTTTGGGCGGCCGGCCACTCCTGGGAAGGTTCACCACTGTTCCATGTCTTCGCCATTTGTGGATAATGGCTCTCACTGTGGTTCGCTGGATTCCCAAAGCTTTGGAAATGGCTTTATAACCCTTTCCAGACTGATAGATCTCAATTACTTTCTTTCTCAATTGTTCCTGAATTTCTTTGGGTCTCGGCATGATGTGTAGCTTTTAAGGATCTTCTGGTGGACCTTACTGTGTCAAGCAGCTCCTATTTAAGTGATGCCTTGATTGTGAACAGGTGTGGCAATAATCAGGCCTGGGTGTGGCTAGAGAAATTGAACTCAGGTGTGGACAACCACAGTTATAGTATGTTTTAACAAGGGGGGCAATCACTTTTTCACACAGGGCCATGATGGTTTGGATTTTTTTTCACCTTTAATAATAAACACCTTCATTTACAAATTGCATTTTGTGTTTACTTGTGTTGTCCTTGACTATTGTTTAAATTGGTTTGATGTTCCGAAACACTTAAGTGTGACAAACATGCAAAGGAACAGGAAATGAGGAAGGGGTCAAACACTTTTTCACACCACTGTACATTGCAAGGATTATAACAAACATTGTTGCAGATTCCTACCTTTTGTTATTCTGAAGAAATCACGGTTTGTTCCTCTGTGCTGACTGGGTCTACAGTGAGTGGTTTCATAATTATCAACCAGCTGTGCGCCTACAGAGCACTAATGAGGAAAGCTGCTGGGCCTGCTTCTCTTAGACGTGATTTCCTGTTGGGAGTATCTCACACAAAAATTACATTTTTGTTCAAGGGGATGTCTGACTTGTAACTTAGGCAGACTTATGGGAAAATTAGTGAGGAAATTGTGTTTCTGGCGTGTGTGGAGTACACATTATGTGTACAGAACAACTTCAGGTAGCCATATTGCCTTGCATTTTACAAAAACATGCTGAAGATTGAAAAGGAAAGATCATTTTTAATAACATTCAATTACAATATGAATTTTGTCGCAATTGTATACACTATATTATATTTTCTTTATTTGATATTTTTTTTCTCCATGAAAGTGGAATTACTCTTTAAGCTTATTACAGCTTACTTAAGCCCTTTGTCTAATGTGAGCCTCCCAAAAATAATTGACTATTAGCAAGATTGGCCAGTGACAGTGCTGTTTCCTGCTTACAGCTAGGGTATGGGGCAGGATCTAAGTTCACACATAACAATATGACCGTGCAATTTCCATACAATCAGCTTTATATTTATCAAAGTTATGTTATATGAGTGCCTGCATGAACTATACAATTAATCTGTATCCAAACAGGCAGGCAATCACACAATATAGTTACTGGTAGATATAATGGAGATTGTATAGTCAGATATTAACATGTATGGTAAGCTTTAGGCAGATGCCTTGTCAAATTGTAGTTTGAGTTAGGTCCACTTTGCTACCCATCTCTGGGCAGAGTAAAACACCTACTCTGTGCTCCCCTTCTACCCATTTAACATGTTTTTGAGAAAATAAAACATAAAAAACCCTTTTATACTCCCCTATTCCACAATCATATGTCCCTCACTGAAGCCTCATCTGGGCATGGGGACCAGCGATTTAGCTTTGCAGTCTGTCTGTCACTGTCTGCTCCTCACGCTGTGATTTCATCACATAACTGCAGTCTTGTGGAGCCTGTAGAAAATCTTCTGATAAACAGCCAATGTAGAGTGTCCACACCACACAGACAGCAAAGTGGGCACCTAAACAAGGACTGGCCCACTTAAGTCTTTGTGTGGCAGTCAAGAGAAGACTCAGGACCAGAAACGTCACATGACAGTGGTATTAAGTAAGTAAAATACATTTTTGTATTAGAAATGTTTACATGTGAACCTGCCACTATAGGACCAAAACAGCAAAAAGATATACCTGTAAAAATATGCAACACTACAATGCCTCCAACCTTCCTTATAGCTGGTTAAGCACACTCTCATTTCCAGATGGTAACAAAAAAAATCCGGCCTCCAACCTCCCCTTATAGCCAGCCAAGCATACTCTTTTATTTCAAGGTGATAGAATAAAACAAAAAAATCCACCTTGCAACATCACCTTATAGCCGGCCAAGCACATGCCTTTATTTCCAGGTGATAAAACAACAACAATAAAATCTGGCCTCCAACCTCTCCTTATAGCCGTCCAAGCACACTCCTATATTTCCAGATGATAAAAAAAGACAAAAGACAACAAACTATTGTATACAATATAAATTGTAAAACATATGTCTGTTTTATGGTCACAAAATTTGCTCACTTTCAAGCTTAGCAGTTGAACACAAAACTATAATCCAGCTATGAGCAATAGACTCACATAAACAAAAATAATAAATTGTGCAGCGCTTTAAAGGATAAGTTAGCTTTTCATAAAAAAATAAAATAAATGCCCATTTTTTTTCAGGTAAATAAAATGGGCATTTATTATCTTTTCCTAAGAAGCCTGCAGAGCATAGCACCCATTGCCAGGATCCTGCAGACTCTCAATCAAATGTCTGCCTGTACCTTACAAACAGGCAGACAGTTACTGAACTGCGGGAAGATCAATGACTTACAAGAGAAATCATTAGCACTCCTGCAGTTCATTGAGAAATACAAGCCGTCTGCCTCAGTGGAAGATGGTACTTCCTCCTAACGTTACTACCCCTCCAGTGGGGGGAACATTCATCAATGGCCATGAAAAGTGTGGGTTCTTACCATGCCACTTGGTAAATTATTTAGGTACACCGCGATTGGCGATGTGCTCCTAGAAGTGAACTTCTATTATTAAAGATACAGATTTTTTAAACATATTGCGCTATAAGATGTAGTTTTCTTGCTTTGCATTACATTGCTGGGGAAGTCCGCAGCAAGGGGATGAGGAGTGACAGGAAGACATCCTGGTTATTTTAAATGCGCTGTTGACCAATTAATATGGTCCACACTATCTGGTAAGGAGCCAATCTTACCTTACAGGTGATATCACTATAGTGATCAGCATTGGATGTAACAAATATTTATTCCTTGGATTTGTTAGACTTTTGGAGAAGAAATAATAACATTTTTTTTTTTTTTTTTATGGAATAGGCCCAAAAACAAGGTCAACCTCAGGTTAGACAAATTTGTTTTTCTTTTCTTTCAAAACAGAACATCCGGCTTAGAGATCTGTAAATAGGTTGCCTGATAAACTGGGTATATAAAAAGTATATTTTATGGTCTCTAAACAAGATTCATTTGAGAAGCCTGGAAGTAACAATAAAGCTTTGGACATTCTATAATGAATACCATAATATGCCTAATATGCCTAAAAGGAATGATTCCATTTTGGTTATATGTTTAGGGCAATGGTTTATTGAAAATCGTACCATCTATCTAACATGGTATGCGTATACAATTATAACTTTATGTATTATATCTCATGAAATAGACGAAAGTCATGATCTTTCTTGCTTGCTACATAATAATAACATGTATGAGAATAATTTAGAATGAGAATAATTCAGAACGAATATTTCTGGTCTACGATGACACTTGGTGGTTAACAGAGGCAGTAACTAAGTAAACAACGGGCTTACAAGGAAGGTAAATTATCTACCTCAACCGACGGAAAAGAAGTTACACCTTCTGGGCTAGGCTTATTATAATTTTTATGAGCCTATTGTCCAAAATGGTATACACTATATAGGATCAAGATAGAAAGCCATGGAGACTCAATCAGACAGACAGACACACACACTTCATCCATCAACTCATAACCCCACCCACATTTATGAAGATTCCTTGAAGCCTTATACTCTGAAACTCTGAGGACGCAAGACGCAATTCCTCGTTAAACAGAGGACACCTTGGAAACCACAGCAGCCATTTTATGAAAATCTGGCAACCACCATTTTAGGCCAACAGCAATTTTAGAAAGGCAAATTATATTGTATTGATTTTTACCTTATACTCATTTGTGTTATTTTAAATATTGATTTATTGATTATTATATACAGTTAGATAACTATTTCTCTTGAGTTGATAACCACCTTGTAGATTTTTCTTTAAGCTTAATTTTTACATTATCATTTTATAATTTCTCCTTCTGTTGACATAGCAGACATCTATTCTATTTCACACTATTGATCACTTAACTAACTGCAGTATAGTAACGGTTGAAATTGTAAAGTACAGACATTCTGTCTAATCGTCATATATACATGGTTATGGACTCTACAGGGAAGTTTTATCATTTCTGTGTCATTAAAAAATACAGCAATTAATTTTCTTGATTTTATGTAACATTTATTTCTGTCAACCAATAAACGTACTGTAACTATTTTGTATGAATACATGTCTGTTGAATAAATCTCCTATTTTTAGTCTGTGTTCATATTGATTGATCCTGTATCTTAAAAATATTATCGTTTAAAAATTACTCATTCAGAAATACCATGTAGAAAAATGATTCTCATAAGCACAACATATTAATTGGAGGTACTTGCTTAGATAACACTAGTATTTTGTACAGGATCAATCATAGTTATTGTGGTAATATAAATAATATTTTATATAAGATTATTGTTAATTAATATTTGAAAAAAAAAATTCCTCTTTTTTTTCTTTCCCCAAATGTCTGGTCCAAGCGAATCTTCTGATGCTAGTGCTTGTCAAGAGTCAATCCCTAGTGGTGATATTACCATCCCAGTAGACTTGGTAAAAATCCAGAACTTAATGAGGTGCATTTCTCAATTCGAAATGGTGGGACATGTAAAAGAAAGACTGCATATTGAAGCTAATCTAGAGGAATACGTTAAAGACTTTAAAAGCCAAGCCAGTCATTTAATAAATGACATGTGGAAGGTCAAATCTATGAACTCACAGACAACTTATCTTATACTATAACTTCTGTCTTATCCATCTATCTTATATAAAGTATATTTTTTTATCTTATCTTTAAATCAATCTTTTTTTTTTTTTTTTTTACCCTATTGCTAACTATAGGGTCAAAACAGCAAAACCACATACCTGTATAATGAAGCGGCACTACACTTATCTTTCCCCCCAAAAAAAAGAACATTATTTATAGATGGTAAAAATGAAAAAATCCTGGCCTGCAACTTCCCCTTATACCTGGCCAACCACACCCCTTTATTTTCAGATGGTATAAAACCCACCTCCAAACCTTCCCCTATAGCCAGACAAGCACACTCTTTAATATACTGCATTTATCGACGTATAACATGTGCTGGCGTATAACACACACCCTAATTTTAAGAGGAAAGTTTCAGGAAAAATACATATTTTTAAAATAAACAACTCTGAATCAAATTAAGGGTCAGTGCCCATCAATGTCCATCTGCAGCCTGACTAATGTCCATCTGCAGCCTGATTAATGTCCATCTGCAGACTAAATAAAGTCCTTAATGCAGCCTAAACAAATCAATACAGCCTGATTATTGTCCTCAATGAAGCATAAAAAAGTCCTCAATGCAGCATGATAAATGCCTTTATTTAAACTGCCTTCATTTAAAATGCCTTCAATATTAAAATGCCTTCATTTAAAATGCCTTCAATATTAAAATGCATTCATTTGCAGCCTCACCATCTCCCTCTCCAGCAGGCTAAAAAAACAGGAAATAACCGAGCCGTCATGTCCTTTCCACTCGGCTCCTCTGCTTTCACTCAGCTCTCATGTTACACACACACACAGTCTCGTCTCCGCCATCGGCTCCTGTGATTGTCAGAACACTGGTCCAATGTCGGTGGCAGAGGTGGGACTGTGTGTGTGTATGACATGAGAGACTAGTGAAAGCCGAGGAACCGAGTGGAGAGGACATGGCGGCTCGGTGAGGTACGCTATCGGCGTATAACATGCCCCCCTGATTTGCCCCCGATTTTCAGGGGAAAAAAGTGCGTGTTATATGCCGATAAATACGGTAGATTAAAAAAATCGTTACCCCGCCATTTTTAAACTTTTTTTACTTGACTCTACTCTGATGCGTCACACCCTGTCCGAATCAAAAATATTTTTATTGCTCCTGATCAGAATGTCCCTACATTCTTATGATGCTAGAAACAAGAGCTGAACACCACTATTTCAGAACAACCAAGGGTACGGATTTTACCGCTCACACATAATTCTTCTGTTTCGAACAGAACACAGGAGACAGGCTACAAGTTACTAGTCCACTGGTACAGGGTCCCGAAAACTTTGCAGATATTATTCCCACAGTGCTCAAGCTTCTGCTGGAGATGACAACAGCACGTAGGATCACTCCAACATATTTTCTGGGACTGTACCACCCTTCTCCCCTTTCTGAGATAAAATTCAAGAGATCATACTCCAACTAACATGGGCGGGTATTGTGCGGCTATTTCGTCATTTCCCTTAAGCCGCACTGACTCCTGAGAGCTTGTGTCATTGTTCCCAGGAGTCACTGCGGAGGCCTGCCGCGAGTTATCACAGGATTTGAAGAACGGAAGTGACTCTGTTCCAGCTGTTTGTGTTGTTTACATTTTTTTTTGCCATCTCAAGGGGCGGGAACTTCCTGCGACGCCATCCATTGTGATGGCAACCAACTAACTTTTTGTCGCTCCCCAAAGCTACTATTGAGCATATGCGGGAACGAGCAAAGCATGCTACCAGCCCACAAGCATTTACTTTCTTGTTCCCTCGATGCTGAGCTACCAGCTCAGCATTGAGGGAACAAGAAAGTAAATGCTTGTGGGCTTCGCATGCCCACAAGCAAGATGAAAACAGCAGGACAGATTTTATATATGTTGATCTATACAACGAAAGCGGACATCGGGCACGCTCCATCTCCAAAACAGTGAGTTTGCAAGTGTCAATGTTTGATTGTGTTAATGTTTGCCTAAAAAAAAAAAAAAAAAAAAAACAGTGAAGCTCCGCTTTAAGTTGCTTAACGTCATCCCAGTTAATATCGCTGAAGAAAGGATGACCATTAATATCTCTATTCATCCCCATACATTGATCATGTTTTTCAATCAGGAGCTGAAAAGGTAGAAAAAAGGTATAAACTTTCTGATCAGCCATTTGCAACTCGGATTCTCCTCTACATAAGACACACGCTGTCCATTCATAGTTTTTTTTACAACAGAACTCTAACAAATGACAGCAAATAACTATTAGGAATTACACTGACCACTTACGGTACATTTGCACTTGCTTACTTTCCCTGTAATGTGAATACAGAAATCAGGATTTGTTTTCATTAGGACAGGAAGTCACAGACAGCAAAAGGAGCATTGAAGATGCAAATTAATGACTCTGAACGGCCGCACTCCAAGAAAAATTCAAAAGCCTTTATTGGTAAAATATGGAATCACACAAAAATAGGTCACAGCAAAGCAAGAAAATAGCTATTTCTTGCTTTGCTGTGACCTATTTTTGTGTGATTGCATATTTTACCAATAAAGGCTTTTGAATTTTTCTTGGAGTGCGGCCGTTCAGAGTCCTTAATTTGCATCTTCATCAGCTTGTGCCGTGCCTGCACCTGGGTTCTCTAACCATAGGAACAGCTGTGGGATTGAGTTTGGGTGGATCATCCTGGAGCGGTGGATCTCTCCATACTAGCAAAAGGAGCATTGTCAGACATTTTAACACTTTAAGACCACTTTCACACTGAGGCGCTTTTTAGGCGCTTTCACGCTAAAAACAGCTCCTAAAAAGCTCACGAAAACTTATTTCCATTAAAATCAATGAACACTTTCACACTGGGGCAGTGTGCTGGCAGGGCTGTGAAAAACTCCCCTCTCCATTGAAATAAATGGAAAGCTCTTTCAAAGCGCCTGAAAAGCTCTTCAAAAGCGCTCAGTGTTTTTAATAGCAGTTTAGAAGCGCCCCAGTGTGAAAGTGGCTGAACATTCTGATTCTGCTAAAAAATATGCTTTTTTCTGCGTTCCTGTTGCAGAGATTTTCCTTATGTCCTGTCCTGACAATGAACTTAAAAATGACACCCAAACTTTCTATGAATCACATATACCTAACAGTTATACTGTTATACCATTACTATTACATATACCATTACACTGAAGCCTTAGGTTTTCTTACCTCTTAACCTAAACCTCCAATTTTTTCCAACCCCTCAGCTCACACTAAGAAAAAAAGAAAAAAACTCTACAGTTGCCTTAATTCTAACACTTAACCCTACCCCTCCCCTGAACATGAGACCTTTACCAAACACTCAGTGCTAACCCCACAACCCTATACCTAACTGTAACGTTAGCAATTTGTGCAAACATGCAAACACTGTTAAAGTCTATGGGACATGAACGTGAAAAATCAAGTGTTCATTTTAAAGGCTTATATGCAAGTTATTGTCATAAAAAGTGTTTGTGGACCCGGGTACTGCCCCAGGGGACATTTTTATTTATAACAGTACCACAGCAAAATTACATTTGTAAAAGAAAAAAATGTCATTTAAAATTGCTTGTGACTAATGAATTGTCGGATCCCGGCAATATACATAAAAATTATTGAAAAAAATGGCTTGGGTTCCCCCCAGTCCATTACCAGACACTTTGGGTGTGGTATAGATATTAAGGGGAACTCCACGGCAACATTTTAAAAATATGGCGTGGGGTCTCCCGCAAAATCCATACCAGGCCCTTCAGGTCTGGTATGGATTTTTAGGGGAACCCCGTGCCGAATTAAAAAAAAATGGCATGGGGTTCCCCCTAAAATCAATACCAGACCCTTATCCCAGCATTTAACCTGGCAGGTCACAGGAAAAGAGAGGGAGGGAAAAGAGAGTGTCCCCCTCCTGAACCGTACCAGGCCACATACCCTCAACATGGGCAGGGTGCTTTGGGGTCCCCCAAAGCACCTTGCCCCCATGGTGATGGGGACAATGGCCTCATCCCCACAACCCTTGCCTGGTGGTTGTGGGGGTCTGCGGGCTGGGGGCTTATCGGAATCTGGAAGCCCCCTTAAACAAGGGGAACCCCATATCCCGGCCTCCCCCTTAGTGAATAGGTACGGTGTACATAGTACCCCTACCCTTTTACCAAAGAAGTTTCAACGTAAAAACGACAGCATACATTACACAGATCAGTAAACATGACGTCAGAAGGGGCGGGGTCACTTTGGCTATATAACAGGATAAGGCCCTTGTCTCCATCAACATGGGGATAAGATGCCTTGGGGAGAACCCAAAGCACCCTCCCCATGTTGAGGGCATGTGGCCTGGTACGGTTCAGGAGGTGGGGTGCCCTCTCATCCCCCCTTTTGCCTGTGACCTGCCAGGTTGCATGCTCAGATAAGGGTCTGGTATGGATTTTGGTGAGGCCCCACGCCATTTCCTTTTTAATTTGGGCACAGGGTTCCCCTTAAAATACATACCAGACCTGGTATGGATTTTGGGGGGGGGGACCCACGCCATTTTTCTTTTAATTTTGGTGCAGGGTTCCACTTAACCACTTCAATACACTGCGTTATATAAACTATAGCCTGCATTGACTGAATATAGTATCTACACTGAATATATAGGCTACACTGAATGCAGAGTATACAGTGTCTTGCAAAAGTATTCACCCCCTTGGCATTTTTTGTGTTTTGTTGCCTCACAACCTGGAATTAACATGGATTGTTTGAGGATTTCACCACATTTAATTTACAGAACATGCCCACAACTTTGAAGATGTGTTTTTTTTTTATTGTGAAGCGAACAACAAATAGGACAAAATAACAGGAAAAGTCAATGTGCATATCTATTCACCCCCCTAAAGTCAATACTTTGTTAAACCACCTCCAAGTAGCTTTGGATAAGTCTCTATGAGATTGCCACATTTTACCACTGGGATTTTTGCCCATTCCTCCATTCCAACACCTTTACATATTTCCCCTTAAACCACTCAAGTGTTGCTTTAGCAGTGTGTTTGAGGTCATTGTCCTGCTGGAAGGTTAACCTCCGTCCTAGCCTCAAATCACATACAGAGTGGTACAGGTTTTGCTCAAGAATATCCCTGTATTTAGCACCATCCATCTTTCCCTCAACTCTGACCAGTTTCCCAGTCCTGACTGCTGAAAAACATCTATGTTTCACTGTGCGTATGGTGTTCTTTGGGCGATGTGATGTGTTGGGTTTGTGCCAGACATAGCGTTTTCTTTGATGGCCATAAAGTTCAATTTTAGGCTCATCAGACAAGAGCACCTTCCTCCATACATTTTGGGAGTCTCCCACATGCCTTTTCGCAAACTCAAAACGTGCCCTTTTGTTTTTTGCTGAAAGTAATGCCTTTCTTCTGGCCACTCTGCCATAAAGTCCAACTCTATGGAGCGTACGGCTTATTGTCGTCCTAAGTACAGATAATCCATGTCTCTACTGTGGAACTCTGCAGCTCCTCCAGGGTTACCTTAGGGCTCTGTGCTGCCTCTCTGGTTAATGCCCTCCTTGCCTGGTCCGTGAGTTTTGGTGTGTGGCCATCTTTTGGCAGGTTTGCTGTTGTGCCATGTTATTTCCATTTGGTTATGATAGATTTGCTGTGCTCCTAGGGATCATCAAAGATTTGGATTTTTTTTTTTATAATAACAAAAAAGAGGGGAGAGAAGCCAAGGGAATAGGGTAAGCAGGTGCCTCTAAGGGTACCTAAAAGTCTCCTCAAGTCTGGCTATGTCCAATATGGACTATGTCACTCTGGTCTAGAAAATATTATCAAATAAACAAAAAAACCCTGAAATGCTCCTATCAAGACTGGCAGGAACCAGGAGACCAAATGAGTGGCAAAAGGCATACACAGAGTGAGGGCTTCGATAAAAACAGTAATACTTTATTGTGTATACAAAAAAAGGGAAAACAGAGCATCGGTGTGATCACAGATGATCACTGTATATATGTGGATATTATTTATGTGACATCTGCAGTTGTACCTTCTTATAACTCAACCTGTCACTTGGTGAGTATATAATGCAGCAACAAAGAAAAATTGAAAAGACACATGTACACAAAACAAAAATAGGACAACATGAAACAAAGCGTCCGGACGCCGTCAATCTGTGTGTGGAGAACCTGTGTATATTACATGAATATGTGATAGGTATAATTACTAGTATATCAGGGAATCCACACAGAGATTAAATGGGAAGCTCGAGCTGCAGGGACAGGGATGAGGGAGGGAGGGGGGGGGGGGAGAAGGGAAGATGGGAATGGAGCAATGTAGATAAGAGACCCAAGGAAAAAGATGCTTGAAGGTGGAGAACACTGGGAGGTGTTGTAGACAGTCACTCTTTAATTCAGCTGGTAGTAGTGGACACTTGTTGCTGAGTAGAAAAGGTGGAAAATATCCTTCACCGTGTTAAGCAAATGAGGGGAAATAAAGTTCTCCTCTGAATGTTCAAAATTTCCAAATAAAAGGACATCACCAAATAGGTATGATGGATTTCTGATAGAGACAAACAGACAAATGGTAGTATCCGGGAATGGGGTTGCACCCGTGGGAATATATGAATACTTCAATCCGGTATCTATGTGTTTCCAGATATCTGGTCAGAGTTGCATCAGTGTTACGGTTAATTAATTTCAGATGTTCACCAGAGTCCCAGATATTGGTGTGATAGATTCACCGTCTAGTATGGTATCGCTAATTGAATCACTAGGGGTGATTTGGGCTGCAATCAGCTCTCAAAGACAGAGAAGCACATCAATAATGTCCCCTCAATGAATGAAGTATGCTTCTATCCCCATAAAAAAATAGCGGTACCTGGCGGTGTTCCGGTGCTTGGGTCTATGACCGTTTGTATCAGTTGATGTGGTTGGTTTCAGAGGTAAATAGTCCCACAGGGTGTATCGGTTGTCTCCCGTACCTTGGATGTCCCAACGTCTCCGTGTTTAGAGGCTGATTCCTCGTAGCATCTTCCGTCTGTTCTCCCCGTCTCCCTGCCTCTGCTATGCTGGCTTCCGGGAGGTGTGCCGGCGTCTCGGGACGCGGTGACGTCAAGGGGGGGGGGGGGGGGAAAGGGAGTCTCCGACTTAATTGGCTAACATAAGGAGAAACAGTAAATTTTCTTCAGTGAATTGGCCAGTTCACTGAAGAAAATTTACTGTTTCTCCTTATGTTAGCCAATTAAGTCGGAGACTCCCTACTTTCCCATGTAGACCCGAAATACCTATATTTGCTGTTATGGGGTTCCACTTACATACTGACCCTCCTTGTCACTATGCGAGAAATGTCTCCCCTTTATTTGTAATGCATAATCCCTTTCCCTCCATCCTCTTTTCCCTTTCCACCCCTCCTCCCCCCCCCCCTTTCCCCCCCCCCCCCCCTCCCCCCCCTCCTTCAATAACCTACCCCCTCCCCCCTTTTTTCCTAACTTTTTGCTAGGCCATCAAACCTCTATGCATTAATCAAAAATAAACAAAGAAAACTATTATTTAATATTCTTGAATGGTTTTATCTTGGTAATTGTGTATGGACACATAACGCCAAACATCCTGTCCCTTTAAGAAACATCCAAACACGGTGTGAGTCCTGTGTAGCATTGCGCTATAAAAAGGGACGCCTCAGGCTCCACCAGTACGTCCAGACGAAGCTACGCAATCGTGCTTGCGAAACGCGTTGACGTCACCGCGTCCCGAGACGCCGGCACACCTCCCGGAAGCCAGCATAGCAGAGGCAGGGAGACGGGGAGAACAGACGGAAGATGCTACGAGGAATCAGCCTCTAAACACGGAGACGTTGGGACATCCAAGGTACGGGAGACAACCGATACACCCTGTGGGACTATTTACCTCTGAAACCAACCACATCAACTGATACAAACGGTCATAGACCCAAGCACCGGAACACCGCCAGGTACCGCTATTTTTTTATGGGGATAGAAGCATACTTCATTCATTGAGGGGACATTATTGATGTGCTTCTCTGTCTTTGAGAGCTGATTGCAGCCCAAATCACCCCTAGTGATTCAATTAGCGATACCATACTAGACGGTGAATCTATCACACCAATATCTGGGACTCTGGTGAACATCTGAAATTAATTAACCGTAACACTGATGCAACTCTGACCAGATATCTGGAAACACATAGATACCGGATTGAAGTATTCATATATTCCCACGGGTGCAACCCCATTCCCGGATACTACCATTTGTCTGTTTGTCTCTATCAGAAATCCATCATACCTATTTGGTGATGTCCTTTTATTTGGAAATTTTGAACATTTAGAGGAGAACTTTATTTCCCCTCATTTGCTTAACACGGTGAAGGATATTTTCCACCTTTTCTACTCAGCAACAAGTGTCCACTACTACCAGCTGAATTAAAGAGTGACTGTCTACAACACCTCCCAGTGTTCTCCACCTTCAAGCATCTTTTTCCTTGGGTCTCTTATCTACATTGCTCCATTCCCATCTTCCCTTCTCCCCCCCCCCCCCCCCTCCCTCCCTCATCCCTGTCCCTGCAGCTCGAGCTTCCCATTTAATCTCTGTGTGGATTCCCTGATATACTAGTAATTATACCTATCACATATTCATGTAATATATACAGGTTCTCCACACACAGATTGACGGCGTCCGGACGCTTTGTTTCATGTTGTCCTATTTTTGTTTTGTGTACATGTGTCTTTTCAATTTTTCTTTGTTGCTGCATTATATACTCACCAAGTGACAGGTTGAGTTATAAGAAGGTACAACTGCAGATGTCACATAAATAATATCCACATATATACAGTGATCATCTGTGATCACACCGATGCTCTGTTTTTTTTTTTGTATAACCTAACCCTGACTTGTACTCCTGGTTCCTGCCAGTCTTGATAGGAGCATTTCAGGGTTTTTTTGTTTATTTGATTTTTTTTTTTATAACCTAACCCTGACTTGTACTTTTCAAAAACATTGTCCCTTACTTGTTTGGAGAGTTCATTGGTCTTAATGGCAGTGTTTGGTTAGTGGTGCCTCTTGCTTAGGTGTTGCAGCCTCTGGGGCTTTTCACTAATTATCATTTCACTAATTATTTGACTTCTGAAGGTAATTGGTTGCACCAGAGCTTTTTATGGGCTTCATAATAAAGGGGGTGAATACTGAAAAAAAGTTTTATGAATATATTTTTCAAATTTTACTTCACCAATTTAGACTATTGTGTTCTAATGCATCACATATAATTCAAATTAAAAAAAACATTGAACTAAAGGCTGTAATGTAACAAAATAGGTAAAAAGCCAAGGGGTGAATACTTTTGCAAGGCACTATATATATATATATATATATATATATATATATATATATATATATATATATATATATATATATATATATATATTAGACTGTGTATATATATATATATATATATATATATATATATATATATATATATATATATATATCTCAAATACACTTCCCGCACTGACTTGAATATATAGTCTTCACTGAATATCTAGTCTACGCTAAATGCAGAGTATATATCAAATACACTGTCACTAACTAACCTGCCTGCCTAATCTAGCTCAAACTATCCCCGCCCACATACTATACACAGCCACTATTTAAGCAGTCTTATATAGTATGGAGCGTGGACTTAGTCCCACTGAGCCATGATTGGCTAAAGGCACCCTCCCAATTATGGCTCTCTCAGCAGAGCGCGCTGTGATTGTCCAAAGCATGCAGGTCAGGTGAATGATTTGACCAATCATCATACAGCAATGCACTGCAATCTCGCAGTGCATTATGGGGCATTCCGTGGTGCTCGAATTTCTGAACGCCAAATATTATTCACTGTTCAGCGAACGAGCGAACACCCAATGTTCGAGTCGTACTTATGTTCAATTCGAACATCCAGCTCATCCCTACTCCTTACTAAGACTAGCTTAAGCCCAACAATTATATCCTCACTATTTATATGATATGTAGTTATAAAAGAATGAGAAGTCAGAGGTGTTACTACTAGGGGGGGGGGGGGGGGGTACCTGAGTCCAAGTGGGAGCGCAAACTTCTATTGATCTGCAAGGCACTGTTGTTGGACACTGCAGCAAGTTGCACAGGACATGGAATATGAAAGAAAATCAGCAGCAAACCACTTTTAGCTCCTGTTGAACTCAAGCAGCATGTCATAAACATTATAAGATTAAATACTTTATGGTATTTTTCAAGATTCTTATGGTGATACAGCCATTCTGAAATTATACGTGTGTTCAGTTTGAAGGGGTCCATCATAATCAGTAAAAGTTTTTCAGGAAGCAAATCTTTTGTTAAAATATGTTGTCCATGGAAATCTGAAGTCCTGAGCAGGTATGTTTTGTTTCTTGTATGCATTTAAAAGTTTAATTTTGGATTTTGACTGAAGCATACTTCCAGTCTGAATTAGAAATTATTCTTGCAAGGGTGAAAGGTGCTTAGTGGAGGACCAGTAAAGATCAAGACCCATATATCCAAGTACAGTCCAACAGAAATGTAATTTTCACACGGCATATGTCAGGTGAGCAGTGATTTAAGCATTTTCTTTTAGTTACCATAACTATTAATCTAATGTCTTTAAACATTAGATCAATAAGGGAAAATAAAAATGTTAACCTTTGCAGATTCTTTTGAAAGTCTACTTTAAAGTTGTCATTTTTCTACAGTTTGATTCATAGTGCAAATGAAAGAAATAGAAAATTGACTTATTACTGTTCTGATTGAATGCGTTTATATAACAAAAGAGTATTGTAATGTGCAATCTGTATTTTAACCACATCTAAAGGCTCTTTATTTTATTAATCATACTGGAAATTACCCTATTGCAATGTAATGCAGCATTACAAATAAGCTCTTTTTTTTTTCTGAATATTTGTCTTGAAATTCATCCATGCACATCCCTACAATCAGAATATTTAAAGACTGTCAATATCAAAGACAGCAGAGGCTAGCCACTGACTAACAGGCTGTCTATGCTAATAACCCCTTTACCGAAATATTTAAATGTGTCCCATTGTACTAGAAGTGTGAATAGCTGATGCAAAGCTGCCCTAAATCCAGTAGCAGTGGTATAGTGTTTACAACCTATTAGAGAAACCTAAGAAAATGTCAGGATAAAGGCGCATGCGCAGAGGACTCCAAGATGTCTGCTTAAGCTAGGAGCTCCGCTTCACCCTGGCCGATCGGCGCACTGCATGACTGCCTGACCGACTAGCAGGCCAGCAATCTAGCACCCCAGCACATAGGGGACACCCCCGGGAGCCGATCCATGCACAAGGGGACAGCCAGGAGAGACATATGGCCGCAACTCAGCCGAGAACCGGACCCGCTCGGATCCAAGATGGCGGCCGCAACACAGGCAGGCTCAGACATGGAGGAGGAGATGCCAGCGCTCACAGCCCTTCACCCCCCACTGGCAGCACCAGGCCCCGCAGTGAGTACTGGCCTCAGAGAGGCACCCTCCCCAGCCTCCACGGAATCACTAATAGGATACACAATGGAGGATTTACTATTCTCCCCTATGGGGCAAAATGAGGCCTACCCAGCTTCTCCTCATCAGCCCGGGCTCCCTCACACAGAGTCTCTCATCCATACAGTGGACCTGTACAACTAATTATCTGAGCTACTGGACAGGGGCCTGACTGTCACAGCAGCTAGAATTACAGGAGAGATTAAGGATGATTTTCAGAACCTGGGGGACAGAATGGAGGCTATAGAACACAAGCTGGATAATACAGTATCTATTACCAGCCAAAACTCTGACCATATCCAGATCTTACAGGACCAATTGGACACATCGTGCAGATATAACCTTAGAATGAGGGGTCTCCCGGAGACGATTAATGATGTCTCAACAGCAGTTCAAGATTTTATTAAAGACCTCCTTCCTGTCATCACTCCACATAAGCTGGAACTGGATCGAGCTCACAGAGCATTGGGCCCCCCATGGAAATATGGAGCCGCTAAGGACATAGTGATCAAACCACACTTCTACCCAGTGAAGGAGGAGATCATGAAGAAGTCTTGCACGCAAATGTCTCTGCATTGCCAAAACCATCCAGTGCAAATTTTTGTGGACATCTCCCCATCGACCATTCAAAGACAGTGGACATTTAAACCACTGCTGAAAGTCCTCTCACAGAAAGACATCAAATACCGGTGGGCCTTCCCGTTCTCGCTCAAATTCTCCTTCAAATCCAAACCACTTCTCCAGCCTACAGGAAGGGAAGAAGCTGCTCCTGAGCTTGAGGCTTATCACACTTGGCCCACCGAACACTCCCCAACCCCCATACTGGGAGCCACCAAATGTCAGACACCATCCAGTCCTATATCACCATTGTGGAACAAGAATACCTTCAAGCGTCGTAAGGAAGGCAGATCTCCCAAGTCAAGATGTACCCGAATTGCCTCACTTACCATACTGGATTCAACCAGTTTCCAAGAATTACACAGTTTATATAATCCTTTTTCGAGACGCTCGCAAGTTGTTTTAGAATTGTTCCCTTTTCCTTTTTTTTTTTTCAAAATTCATAACTTTCCGGCCAGATGACCACCAAGTTTTCTACACTTTCCATACCGGATCCCTGAGACCCAGGAAGACATCCTTTACATTCCAATACCTAGAACCAAGCCCTGATTCAGGAGGTCAGGAAAAGGAAGTACCTTACAAGCATCCAGTACTTGAAAGAGCTTCCTACGCAATGCCACACGTGTTTACTTCACCATGTTGCCTTACCCACCTTACCCCAGTCCCTCACCCTTTCCCTCCTCCCTGAACCATTAACAAAACTATCACCCTCCCACCCACCCACCTTAACTATCCCCAGTAACACTTGACCCCCAGCGACCCTTTCTACACCCCTAACCACTACTGAATGGGTCGGATCTTTTTTTTTATTTCAACATGCTAGTCGCAGTGTTTATGTTTTTTATAAATTTACATACATTTTGGTGTGTCTCGGCCAGGGTGGCATGATTTTTCGCCTCCCCCTACCTGATGTTTATGGAATTTCCATACCCACCTGGTGGGAACCTAACCTAAATTGATGAGGCTGAGATGATAGATGGTACTAGGGGCTGAGAGAACACTTTTCTCTTCGGCCCATCAGAGTCGGAGTGGGCTCCCCTCTACACTTTTCTCTTTTGTTTTTCCTTGCCTGTTCTTACCTATTTTCTTTTTCAGCCAGTCTCCATGAGCTCTCCATCTTTATAACATCAACCAAGGTCCACAAATCACACGGGTCGAGATCCCACGTGCAGTCTAGGCGATCCTCTGAGGTGAGTGACAGAATATCAGGTGAGATTCCTTCCCCTCTGCTCGATGACTAATGACTCTATTCCTTCTCCTCCACTGCATATTGCATTATACAATGCACAGGGGATGAATTCCCTGATCAAACAACGGAAATTTTTTACAATCTATGCATTCCCAAAAAATAGACGTCGTCCTACTTCAGGAGACACATTTCCCAATGTGGTATAACCCCTCTTATCTGCATGCTAAATATCCCACTTTCTATCTTTCAAATGCGGAAGGAAAATCCAAGGGAGTGGCAATCCTCATATCTATCAACTGAAAATGTACACTTCAACTAGAACACAAAGACTCAGAGGGCAGATTTATTCTCAGAAAATGCACCATAGATGACCAATTGTATACTATACGCCCAATCAGGAACAGGCGGCTTTCTGTCCAAGTGATGCTTAAAAAGCTAGACCCCATGGTGAGAGGGACTGTGATATATGGGGGCGACTCCAATATTGCCCTGGACCAAGGTCTAGACAAATCCAAACCCCCTGGATTAAAACTTATCAGACCCCCCAAACGGAGCCTAAAAATAGTGAAGCTGATTCACCTACACGGTTTAGTAGATGCTTGGAGGGAAGTGAATCCAACTAGGAGAGATTACACACACTTCTCATGCCCGCACTAATCCTATGCTAGGATTGACCACATGTTCATCTCCACTGCCAACATCCCTGCCATAGTTAAATCAGCAATAAGGGACCACTCTATAGTCACACTCACCCTAAAAAGAGGCTACAATTGCCATAATCTCCTCCAATGGAGACTTAACAAATCTATTCTCAGTGACCCAGTCAAGGTTTTGGAAATAGAAAAGGTCATAAAAGAATAGGGGTTGAGGGGTTATCAGCTGAAACTCTATGGGTGGCACACAAGGCCACCATTCTGGGCAAAATAATCCAAATCTTCTTCCAAATTGAACGAATGGCAGACTTCAAAAGACTAGAAAAACCTGAAAGATTAGAAAACCTGAAAAGTCTCCATAAACAAAACCCCAAGCAGATGCCCACAGATAAACGGGATGCAGCCCAGCTCTCCCTAAATCTGGCTCTCACGGCTAAGGCCGAAAAGAGCATCAGATGGAGCGGAGCAAAATTTTATCACCACAGAGATAAAATAGGTTCCATGTTAGCAGCCAAACTTACCCCTCAAGCTAGACAACGCTCCCTACCTAAAATTTGCATCTCTGATGGGACACGCACTCTAAATCCGCAACGCATCATGGAAACTTTCCATGCATACTACAAGAAATTATACAGTGGGGGGGACAAAGACAACGAGACCCATCGGAATTCCCTCCTGAATTCGCTCCCAATCCCAAAATTAGAATCCCGACACCAAGAAAAACTGGAAGTTCCGATATCAGCAGAAGAAATAACCCAGGTTATTAAGAACTTCAAAGAGGGCTCTGCTCCTGGGCCGGATGGCTTTTCCAAGCCATGTTATAAAACGTTTGCGGAGACCCTAGCTCTACACCTAGCAAACTTCTTCAATTCTAAAAATTCAGGGGCCCCGCTAGAGAGACAGCTTAACGTGGCTTTCATCTCTGTATACCCAAACCAAACAAAGACCCGGGGGAGGCGGGGAACTATAGGCCCATTTCTTTAATCAACAACGACATGAAGCTCTTGACCAAGATCTTAGCGGATCACATGACATCCTTCATTGGTCTGTATGGTCTGTATATTCATAAAGACTAGGTGGGATTCATCCCAGGCCGACAAGGTCCAGACCAAATTAGAAGGGTGATAGACATTATCTCAATACTGCAATCCAAATGGGCAGGGAGGGGCAGCCAAGAGGGCCTGCTACTTTCGCTTAACCTACAAAAGGCCTTTGATTCAGTCTCTTGGCCCTGCCTATTCAACATTTTGCATCGCTGGGGTTTTGGTCAGAAATTCATGGGTCTTATGGGGGCCCTCTACTCCCAACTAGAATCACGAGTCCGACTACAGGGATATTACTCTGAGCCTATTAAAATAGCTAGTGGGACGAGACAAGGATGCCCCCCCTTATATTCGCAGTGGCAAGAGAAACCCTGGAGATAGCCATTCGTAACCATCCTGATATTCGGGGGGTCGACTGTGGACAGCAGATGCATAAATGCACCCTGTTTGCAGACGACTTATTATTCTTTGTCACATCACCAACAATCTCACTCCCAAACATCTGCATATTACTGGAAGACTTTACTAAGGCCTCAGGGTTGCAGGTCATCTTTTATAAGTCCCAAGTTCTAAATATAACAATCCCACATAAAACTGCTGAGACCCTTAAAAACTCCTTCCAATTTGAACGGAGTGACTCTACCATTCGTTATCTGGGTGTAGAGCTCTCCCCGAAAGTCGAACATCTTCATCAGGTTAACTTTTCCCCACTGTATAAAAAGCTCAAAGTGGAGCTCAAAGGCTGGCCCGCCCACCAATTATGTCTCCAGTGCTGTCTAACTCAATAGCCCTTTGGGATAGCCTGAAAAACCTCCCCTTCCTAACTTCAGATATTCAACCTTATTCAACCAAAGCCACAGAGCAGAGGGGTGGGGGGATTTTGACTATTTACCTGTCACTGGCCACAGACAGTACCAAACTTACAAGCACGCATGGGATAACGAAATCCAAGTCAGCTGGAATATCGAAACCTGGAATAAAAACTTTTTCCGAGCCTATAGGGGCATACAAAATATTGCTCTTATAGAGGCAAACCTAAAAGTGATTACCAGATGGTACTTAGTTCCAGTTAGATTAGCGAAAATGTTTCCCTCCTCCTCACCTCTCTGCTTCAGAGACTGTGCATCATCAGGATCAATGATCCACATCTGGTGGGAATGCCCAAAACTGAGGGGATTTTGGAACAGAATCTTCTATATGATCTGCAAAGTAATAGGATGCCAAATCCACAAGAGCCCATCTATAGCCCTGCTCAATAAGCATTTACCCGACACCAATAGAGCTTAATCTTCTTTATGTTTTTGGGTGCTAAATTGACCATAGCAAAAGCATGGAAACAACCAAAGGTCCTTTTTTCAGCAGCTAAAAGGAAAATTTCCTGTATAATGGCCCAGGAGAAAATGGTGAGCTCCCTGACTGACACGGTAGCCAAGTTCAAATCTACATGGGACCCCTGTAGGACCTATATAGGTATTCCAGGATGAAAAGGTATGCTTTAGAAGATGTGGAAAGCTCATGGAAGATTAGATGAATTGCTTCCTTTTTTCTTTTTTCTTCTCTTCTCCCTTTTTTATTCCCTTGTGAAAATCTCCTTTGTACTCTCTTGTTCTGCACTTCAGTAATTGATCTTGCATGCAAGATCAAAGACCAGTCTTACAGCAGTATTTCTAATGTAGCCCTGTTACCATACAGGGTTTGTTCATGAATTTTCTCTATTAGTATTTTCTTTATTATTGAGCAAGGAGATAGTCACCGCTTATTACAGATAGTCTAGGTTGGTTACCTAACACGTGATAGTTAAGATGAGAAATGTTGACTGAAATGATCTGTATAGCTTGATCCTCTTTATTGTCATATGTGACACGCAGGTTACACCTATAGTTTAACCATGTTAGACAGTTTTACCTCATTTCTGCAAATGTTTATGTGTGGAAAATTTAGCCTGCTCTGTTTGATATAATGCTCAATAAAAACTTATTGAAAGACAGCCCCCCCCCCCCCCAGTTCACAGCTCATCTCCCCCCGTGTCCACAGGTCACCCTCACAACCCCCCTACCCACAGCTCACCCTCTCCCTCCCCCACAGCTTAGTGTGTGCCCTCCCCCATCCACAACTCAATTCTGTACCCTCTGTCAAAATGTCACCTCTGCAACCCTATCCACAGATTATCTATCTGTCCCTCCACATTTCACTTCTGCACCCCTGGCTACAGCTCCCCTTAATCCATAGCTCTCAACCTCCAATATTTCACCTCTGCACCCCCCAGTTCCCCACACAGCTCTCACTGTGAACAATTAACCCCCCAAATCCCCAGCTCTGACCTCTGCAGAAAAACATCTCCACAGCTGTCTCTCTGCACAGCCACCCCTCCCCCTTTCCCTTCGCAGCTCTCGCACCTCTTTAAAGCTTTCAGCTCAGTTTATCTTCACAGGATTAGAATTGGTGCAGTCGGCTCCTTTCTATAAGGTAGAACAGGCTTTTTTTTCCCTCAGCCTACTGTGCAGTCTCCTGTCAGATCATCAGTGTACACAGAGCCGAGGAGGACTTTCACAGCGCTTTCACAGCGCTTCGCTCGGCTCGGTGCTACACTGATCTGACAGGCAGCAGAAGTGGACAGAAGCTGCCTCTGGAAGCTCCAGATTAAAAAACTCCTTACGGGGGCGTGGCCGGGATGCTGAACTGAGCGGACGTGCTTTAGAGCTC
Source organism: Lithobates sylvaticus (assembly GCA_028564925.1). NCBI lineage: Eukaryota > Metazoa > Chordata > Amphibia > Anura > Ranidae > Lithobates > Lithobates sylvaticus. The sequence goes on from CM053029.1 coordinate 523,837,579, forward strand.
TGCTGGACGAGAATCCACTAATATATCCGAAATTTGGACTATTATACCCCAACTTGCTTCATAATTATCCTCGTATGCTGTCTAGATGCCCCGGGGGCCCGCAGAAGGGCAAAAAGCTCAAATTTCCCCCGAGTGTGAACACAGTAGCCGTTCCGGCCTTGTCTCCGGGGCCTCCGCTCCCGCGCCTTAGCAGTATGGCGTCTCAAACAGAACAGGAAGAGATTGCTCCACCGGGCATCCCTGAGGTGATGGCTGCCATCTCCCTCTGCCAATCTACCCTCACTAATAAAATTGAGGCTGTCCAGCTTGATGTGGGATTGCTGAGGCAAGATCTTGACAAGATCCGCACCCGGATTTCATCGGTGGAGCAGAGGGTCAGTGGAGCAGAAGACGCTGTAGCAGACCACGAGGCAGCTATCCGGACCCTGCAAACGAAAGTTAAGGCATTGGAGTACCGTGCGGAGGACGCCGAGAACAGGAGCAGGAGGAATAACCTCCGAATCGTTGGACTCCCGGAAGGGGTCGAAGGGAGGAATCCCTCGTTATTTGCCGAGGATCTGCTGAGAACGATCCTCCCTGCGGCACAGCTGTCACCGTATTTCACCGTGGAAAGAGCCCATCGTGTCCCGCCAAGACCAGGCCCGGAGGGAGCTCCGCCACGCACTCTAATCCTGAGGCTACTTAACTTCAGGGATAGGGATGAGCTGCTGAGAGCATCGCGTGCCGCGGGGGATATCCCCTATCGCAACACCAGGCTCATGATGTTCCCGGATTATACCTTGGAGACCCAGAAGCAGCGACGGTCGTTCGACGTGGTGAAGGCAGCCCTCCACCAAAAAGGTATCCGCTACAGTATCCTGTTCCCCGCTAAGCTCCGCGTGGTGGATGGCGAGACGGTCCGGATGTTCACCAGCCCCAAAGATGCCAAGGCCTGGATGGAGACCCTACCACCGTAAGAGGCATTCTACCTTCCCAGATGTCCTGGAGAGCGGTGGTTCGAGGGGAAAATTATGGTGCCCTTTGTGGTTAAAGGTACGGGGTATGACTGTTGCTGGGGCTTGGGCCTACACACCGGGCTTTGACTCGCGTACTGTTTTTCTGCTAGGCCTGAAGTTGCCCTGTTTAAAGGTGGTAGCCTGCATATTACATAGACCCCGTACCTACCTCACTACTTGCCTGATGGATGCCGCTGGAACTGGCACCCTGTGTGGCTGACTTAGTGATTCTCTTGGGTTATTTGCTGTTTTTGCTGTTTTTGATTTCTCAATTTTTTTTTTTATTACCTCCTATGATACTGTTTCCAGTAACTCTACAGTGATGTGGACCGTTTCTCTTCTTAACGAAGTTTGGATCGGGCGCACGCCTCCCGATATCTGTATTGAACTGGGTTAAATTGTTTGGGGACTTATGTGCTCTCCACGGTTAGGAGCGGTGGGGGGTGGGGGGTGGGGATGGATGGCCGTTGCTGTCCTCAGGTTTTTATGTTTTGTTCATTTTTTGGTTGGTTTTTGTATGTCTGCTGCACTTATATACAACAGGTGGATGGATGGAGAAGTGCCGCCCCCCCATTGCTTTGGGTTACAGACGCCGTTCCGATGGCGGAAGTTGGGGGGTGGCACTCCTCGTCTACTCCAGGGGGCGCCTAGGAGCGTTGATGCCCGTAATTTATGGCTGACAGACGATCATGGCTAATTTTACAGTCCTGTCGTGGAACGTCAGGGGCCTCAACTCACCTATAAAACGTTCCCTAGTTTTTAAATTCCTGCAGAGGTATCACCCTAAAATATGCATCTTACAAGAAACTCACTTGCTTGGATCCAAGGTTCTGGCATTGAAGAGGGCCTGGGTTAGCGCACACTACCACGCCACCTACTCAAACTATGCTAGAGGGGTGAGTGTGTTGTCCCTTGACTTTAATATTCTAGCACTTAAGATTGACCCGGGCGGGCGGTATGTCCTCATGCATGTGTTGATAACGGGTTATCACTTTGTGATCATTGGGCTGTACCTGCCCCCTCCGGCAGATCTTGGGCTCCTGCATATGCTCATGTCTATAGCTGTACAGTATAATGCGGATAGAGTCCTGCTTGTAGGAGACTTTAATCTAGTAATGGCCAATGATAAGGACAGGCTGCGCGCTGCGGCTACTCACTGCACTGGGCTGTCGCAATGGGCAGCCTCCTTTGGTCTGACAGATCTCTGGCGCCACTTTCACCCCTCTGACGCCCAGTTCACATGCTTATCCACCACCTACCGCTCGCTATCTCGTCTGGACATGGCCTTTGCATCGCCTGGGTTGTTACGGGAGACGGTCTCTACGGAGATTCTCCCCCGTGGCATCTCGGACCATGCTCCTATACTGGTCACGGTGTGTGCGGCGGCGACTGGGGGTCAGAGGCTGTGGAGATTATCCAAATTCTGGATTATGGAGCCGGACATACAGGAGAACATTCCTGAGGGGTTGTACAATTTCTGGATACACAACGCTGATTCTGCTAGCCCTTTGGTCACATGGGATGCCTTCAAGGCCTATGTACGGGGAGAGTATATCAAACGCATACGTGATAAAAAGAGAGGTTCTGTGCAGTCCCTCCAGCAACTAGAATTACAGGCCCAAGAGGGAGAACGCGCCTATGTGAATGACCCGAACCCGCACAATTATGCCTCATGGCAGTTCTCTTTGAGCAAGCTTTCCTTGCTTAGAGTGGATCTCACCGAGAAATCAATGCTAGCTAGTGCCCAGAGGGTGTTTGAATTTGGGGAGGCTTCTTGCCTGGTTGGCCAAGGGGCAATTTTCATCCACATATATTGGTCGGTTGCGGGAGCCGGATGGTACCCTCTTGACCACTCCAGAAGCAATTGGTGGTAAGTTCTTGCATTTCTTCCAGGAGCTGTACTCCTCCAAGGCGGAGTACTCTGCTGCTGAACTGTCCGACTATTTGGATCTTGTGTCGTTTCCTACCCTAGACCCAGACAAATGTGTGGCTCTGGAGGGGGAGATTACACTAGAGGAGGTACAGAAGGCCCTGAGTTGTATGCAGGCAGGTAAGTCCCCGGGACCAGATGGCCTCCCAATAGAATTTTACTCTGTGCATCAGGACCTTTTGGCTCCAAAGATGGTCTCGTTACTTAAACAGTTATCGTCGCTAGAATCGCTGCCTGAATCTATGTCAGAAGCGGTGGTGGTACTGGTGCCCAAACCCGGTAAGGATCCAGAAAACTGTGCCTCCTACAGGCCCATCTCGTTAATCAATGCAGATGCCAAGCTGCTCGCAAAGATTTTGGCCCTCCGGTTGGCAACTGGCGACTTGATTCATCAAGACCAAACGGGTTTCATGCCGGGGAAGGGCACCGATATCAACATAAGGAGGCTTTTCCTCAATCTAGCCACTGACCATGATAACGGGGGTAACAGAGTCGTCGCCTCTCTGGACGCGGAGAAGGCGTTCGACTCTGTTGAGTGGAATTATCTTTGGGAGGTGTTGAGGAGATTTGGATTTGGCCCCAACTTTCTGCGATGGTTGGGTCTGCTGTACAAGTCTCCGAAGGCCAGAGTGCGAGTCAATGACACGCTGTCAGATTATTTCCTCCTCCAGAGGGGCACGAGGCAGGGATGCCCATTGTCGCCCAGCCTCTTTGCCCTGGTTCTCGAGCCCCTGGCCATTCTCATCCGAGAGGCTGGGGGAGTTCGGGGTTTGAGAATTGGCCCTCTGGAGGAGAAAATTTCGCTGTATGCGGACGATGCACTGCTGTATTTACAAGACGCGGACACCTCCCTCCGGGAAGCCCTGAGGATCTTTGACGTATACGGCAAGTTCTCGGGGGTCAGGATCAATTGGACCAAGTCTATACTTTTCCCGTTGGATCCTCGCCCACGAGAACCGCAGTCCAGATCCCCCCTGCTCTGGGTCGAAGAGTTCAAATACCTGGGCGTTGTGGTGACCAGAGACCTTCAAGCCTTTGGTCGCCTTAATCTCCAGCCAATTGTTGCAAAACTTAAAGAGCATTGTTCTAAATGGAAGGACCTACCACTTAACTTACTGGGCCGTATTAACGCACTAAAAATGCTTTATTTACCTCGCTTCAACTATATGTTCCGTAACTCACCGGTGTGGATCCCAGTGTCATTTTTTAAGGACCTGGAGACACATATCGGGACGTTCCTTTGGAAGGGTGCCTCCCCTCGACTGGCCAGATCAACCCTGCAGCTGCCAACCCGCTGTGGAGGTCTCGCGTTGCCCAACCTGCAGGTGTACTTTTGGGCGGCGGTGTTGGTCACGGTGCGGTGGTGGTTTGCCCAGTCCAGGTCTAATGCAGCCACCTGTCTAGAGGCGGCTATAGTGGGCTCCTTCCAAAAACTGAGTGAAATAGTGTATAGGGGCCCAACTGTACGCCCCCCCCCCTGCCCGGCCCCACTAAGATGACCCTAAAGGTATGGATGGTGGCGAGGAGAAGGTTCCTTCGTCCTCGTCAATATTCACCCAACACGCCGCTGTGGGAGAACCCATTGCTCCCCCACTTCAGAACGATTCCAGATCCGCAGCTGTGGATTGGGTATGGGATTGGGGTCCTCCGGGATGTTGTCAGTAACGGAGCCCTGATATCCTTTCAAGAGCTAGTGTCTAAACATGGCCTCCCGGGGACAATGATATTCCGCTATTGCCAACTGAGACATGCGGCTAGGGCGCAATTTCAAGGTGACGTTATCCTGGCGATGGATCCCGTTGAGGATGCATTGGCGCAGGAGTCGCTTCAGAAAACTTTATCCAATTTGTACTTTATTTTACTAGGGGTGGATTCCCCCAAGATGAACGCCCTCTGGGACAAGTGGAGTAATGACATCCCTAGCCTAGACAGAGAAACCTGGGAAGAGTGTTTTGAGGAAGGGTCAAGGATGATTATATCCTCTAGGGATAAGCTAATTCACACCAAGATTCTACATCGAGTTTACTACACGCCGCAGAGGCTGCACAGAATCTTCCCCCTTAGGCCCCCTAACTGCCCTAGATGCCACCGATGGCTCATTTTTGCACATGTTTTGGATCTGCCCCCGCCTCCAACGCTATTGGGCTAAGGTATTCGACTGCATTAATGTTAGGCTACAACTTACCATACCTATTTCGCCTGAATTGGCACTACTGGGTATTCATGAGGACGATCAGCGGCCTAGATACACTAAGTTACTGATTTCCTTGCTGACATTTTATGCCAGGAAGGAGATCCTGATGAAGTGGGCGTCATCCTCCCCCCCTACGGTGAAGTCTTGTGACGCTATGGTTAATGCGGTTCTCCCCATGTACAGGTTGACGTATGCTAACAGAGGTTGCCCACTGAAGTTTGACCGTATCTGGTTGCCTTGGATAGAACAATTCTAGGCCTCTTCATGGTCTCAGGGAGGTGCTTCCCCCCTGGAGAGTAAACAGGATGCTATATGGGTTTGGCCTCCCCCCCCCCCACACCCTAATGGGGGGCAAATAGTTGCCATGCTGTAAAAATGTGAGGATATCGCTTATTTATACATAACTCTATTGGAAAAAAAAACAGTAGGCTAAGGGATATGTAATTGCATGATATTGTGCCTGTCTTATGTTTCTGCTTGTTGTATAAAAAAAAAAACCAAAAAAAAAAAAAAAAAAATCCTTACAGTTGCAGTGTCTGGATCTGGAGCACCTATCATCAGGTATGGGGAATGTGCCCTGGGTGCCGGCGCTAGCACACAGCCGGTGGAGGAAGTATAATAGAGAACTTCCTCCACTGGCTTCAGTGTTGAGTGACAGCCTGGAAAGGAGAGGGCTGCTATAGGTAGCGGAATGCCGTTCCGCCCCGTTCTGGCTGAAAAAAAGCCCTGGTTAGAAGACAGTAGAAAGAAGGTTAATCATTTATAACCAAAAGAGTGCAATAACAATCCTTTAGCTTTGATCTCCAATAAACAGCATATATCAGTTCCACAGAGTTATAAACCATAAACATACTGTAAGATTTATTTTATCAGTTGTTTGACACAAAAATAATGAGTCAAATGCATTTGCTGTGACACAGATTTTTTGAGGGAATATTATCCTGTTTGTTCATTTGGTTTTGTTTTTCAGTCAATTGGCTGAGCAGATTTTAGCCTTTGGGATGTTTGGGAACATTTTACATATGTTTCTTTGATGCTTTGTGCTAATCACTGGCTAAAGGGCCCAATAGGCAAAATCAGGACTTACTGTATTCTAAAAAAAAACCTGAACTAGACATATTGGAAGAAAGTTCCTAAGCATTTTTCTGATACAGTAATCACATGAATTACCAATGCACAAGGCAATCTTAACAAAATAAATTTAAAAATAAGGGTTAATAAATTAGACAATTAACATTAAGGACCACAAATATATATAAAATAAAAGTTTTTTTTTTTTTTGTGGACTTTTATAAGGACAATATTTTGGAGTTTTTATTTCTTTTGTAAGCTTTTGATTTTTATTTTCATTTTGTTTAGATATGGCCTTTTTTAGGTTTAATCCTTAAAGCAGAGCATTCATTTGCAAAACCCATCTGGTATTTAAACTGTCTTTTGTTCACATCATTTGAGAGGAAGAAACACTTAGTGCAAGAACAGTATGCACCAAAACCTCCATGTGCTCTCTGGAACCGGATGTGGGTAAGAGGCATTTGTCCTTTAATAATGGGACATGCTGCCTTAAAATGAAGGAAAGTTTAGCCATCCCAACTTTCTACAGTAAGTACCCCTCCAATGTTGAAAAGCATGTGACCTTTTGATCTCTTTCCTGGCCACTCAGGCTGTATGTCTAGATCAATGTTTCTCAACTACAGTCCTCATGTACCCACAACAGGTCATGTTTTTTAGGATTTCCCTCAGATGAAACAGCTGTGGTAATTACTAAGGCAGTAAAAGTGATTAAATCACCTGTGCAAAATAATGGAGAGCCTGAAAACATGACCTGTTGGGGGTACTTGAGGACTGGAGTCAGAGGCATAACTAGAATCTTCAGGACCTCAGTGCAAGAATCCATGAAGGATCCCCCGACCCCCCCCCCCCCCCCCCCCCCCCCACCCTTACATCACAGTCCGTAGCGTACCCTTTTATATCTCAGTCTGCAGCATTCCCCTTTACATCAGAGTTCCCCTTTACATCAGGATTTGCAGAGTTCCCCTTTTCACCAGAGGTCTCCCTTACATCACAGACCACAGAGTTCCTCCTTACATCAGACTCCATAATTCCCTTTTACCTCACAGTCTACAGAGTTCTCCTTTAGAGAGTCCACAGGTTTCCCCCTTACAGTGTACCCTGATTAAAAGGAGAACTCGTGGATCCTGATGTAAGGGGAACTCTAATGTAAAGGGAAATGTGGTGGACCATGATGTAATGGGGAACATTGTAGACTCTGATGTAAGAGGGGCTCTGGTGACCTTGGTTCATCTTACACCATGGTCCACAGCATTCTCCTTTACATCCGAGTTCTCCATTTACATCAGAGTTACCCTTTACAATATAATCCGCAGGGTTCCCCCTTACAGTGTAAGGTGGAACTCTGCAGACCCTGATGTAAAAGGGGGACTCTGACGTTAAGGGGAATGCTGCAGACAAGGATTTAAGAGGGGATGCTGTGGACTCTTGGGTTAGTGGAAACTCTGATGTAAGGTGGCCCCTCCTGTTACATTAGAGTCTACAGCGTTCCCTTTTACATCACGGGCCACAGCTTTCGCTTTTACATCATAGTTCCCTTTACATCAGAGTTCCCTTTTACATCAGAGTTTCCCTTTACATCAAGGTCCACAGCAGGGGTCTCAAACTGGTGGCCCTCCAGCTGTTGCAAAACTACAAGTCCCATGAGGCATTGCAAGGCTGACAGTTACAAGCATGACTCCCACAGGCAGAGGCATGATGGGACTTGTAGTTTTGCAACAGCTGGAGGGCCGCCAGTTTGAGACCCTTGGTCTTATTTGCACTGGGAGGAATCCTGCAGACTTTATTGTAAAGGGTATGATGTGGAGGGGGGACTCTGGTGACCACAGTGACCCCCCCATAGACTCTGTGTGGCCTGGCTGGAGCTGTCAAACTGACCTCACCTCCTCCATTGCTTGGGTGCAGGACAGGCTCAGTCAGACCTTGGCTTTGATCTATCAGCTTCTTCTCTTCTCCTACCAGCTCTCCCACTCCCCCTGGTCATATCACCCGCCCTTTCAGTGTGGTTTGTCATCTCATTCACAAAAAACATTTGTCCTACATTTGTGGTTTTGGGCACCATATTGTTAAAGACCAACTCTGCGTTGTGTATATGGGCAGACTTCAACAAAATGGCGCCGGCAATGGAGACATTGGCTTGGCAGGGGGCCAGGCTCCTGCTGATGGAGAGCTGAGGGAGATATGTCCCTTCCAGGGTAGCCGGAGTGCAGCTCTGCAGACGTTCTGCAGGATTGGTGTACGCTGACCTATCCTCCTCCTCCTAGAAACGTCACCACACGGCTGTCCCACCCCTGGGTCTGTCCAAACCCCAACACTTTTGGGGTTTGACTGTCTTGGGGCCCCCCACAGTGGCGGAATGGCACCACATCCCAATTAGTTACAAAACTAGGGACACAAAAAGTGGGACTTTAAAAGGTGGCAAAAATGAAATTACAACTTATCTCAATGTGTACAAATATTAACATTTTATTTCATAATAGTTTAAAATAGTAAAAATGTATCACATCAACATGCGATTTGTACAACAATGCAGCTACTTCTGCTCTACATGTTTCGCCCAGAGGGGCTTCCTCAGGAGTCTTTAGAGGGCTGTTATAGATGAGAAGACAAACATGCATAAACATTTTGCAAATATTTTGTTATATAGGTTACATTACAATTATCTTTTTTATCAATATACAGAATCTTTCATAGATATCAAAATATTGAATTAACCGCTTGCCAACCAGCCACCGAAGTTATATTGTGGCAGGTTGGCCCGGCTACGCGAATCGCCGTAGGTGTATGTCAGGCTCATACATGGCTTTCTATGGGCGCGTGCGAGCCAATCAGCGGGTCCGGCAGACTCGATGTCAGGTGGCCACCCACAATCGTTCCCCGCAGAGACAGAACGGGGATCTGCCAAAGTACACAAGGCAGATCTCCGTTCTGTCAGGGGATGACACAGAGATCCTGTCTTTCTGCTATGCAGGAAGACGGATTTGTGTGTTGTCCCAGGCAGCCCACCCCCATACAGTTAGTAAACACCCAGGGAACACATTTAACCCCTTGATCGTCCCTGATGTTAACCCCTTCCCTGCCAGTACCATTAGTACAATTTCAGTGCATATTTTTAGCACTGATCACTGTAATAATGTCACTGGTTCCCAAAAAAGTGTCAAAAATGTCAGTTAGGTGTCCGATCTGTCGCAGTCCCGCTAAAAATGGCAGATCACCGCCATTACTAGTAAAAAAAAATAATAAATAATAAAAATGCCATAAATCTATCCCCTATTTTGTAGACGCTATAACTTTTGCGCAGACCAATAAAAATACGCTTATTGTTTTTTTTTTTTCAAAAAATATGTAGCAGAATACAGAATGTTTTTTTATTGTGTATTTAAATATGTATTTTTTTTATTCAAATACCACCAAAATACATTTCTATTTGTGGGGGAAAAAAGGACATCAAACATTTATTTGGGTACATCGTTGCACGACCTTGTCAGCTAAAGCAATGCAGTGCTGTATCGCAAAAAATGGCCTGATCATTAAGGGGGTAAATCCTTCTGGTGCTGAAGTGGTTAAGGAAGATAGGCCTACGGGATGCTTAAAAAACAAAACTTAATCAAATGATTACATGGATTCAAATGAGTCCCAAACTTATGAGACATTATGTGACCACAAGGGAGAGACAAGGGAGAGATCACCTAAGATATATATAAAAAGTTTTTTAGTGATAAATCAAATTATCCAGACAGGGACCAAACTGTTTATGAGATATTTACCTTAATTGTAATAGATCAGATTGAAACCAAATGAATCCCCTTTTCCCACTGAGAATGGTAGTCAGCTGCTGAGAATGAAGAGGGAGGGAGAGAAAGAGTGGTAAATGCTGGATGGGCAACCCAGATGACACAGAAACAACAAAGATTCCTTCTGATGTGGGTGTATAATATCATTACCTTCCAATCAGAGTTCAGCCAAAAATCCTGAAGGGACAGATAAAATATCTATAAATTCTTTCTGTATAGTGTATGTATAGTGTGAGGGTTGAAACGGAACTCCTGTATCACCTGAGCGAGAGAGATCAGGCAAACGACCTCCACTGATGTGGGGTAAAGTAGCCTGCCTCAGCTTAGTATCCCGCAGAGGCAATTGGTTTGTCCCCACTTTTATCCCTCCAAAGTGGTCACAAAAGAATGTAAAGTAATCTGTAGAGTTGAGCGGACACCTGGATGTTCGCGTTCGGCGGGTTCGGCTGAACTTCGGAAAAAAGTCCGGGTTCGGGACCGAACTTGACCCAAACTTGACCCCGAACTCCAAACCCCATTGAAGTCAATGGGACCCGGACTTTTGAACAGTAAAATGGCTGTAAAAAAGTCATGGAAAGGGCTAGAGGGCTGCAAATGGCAACAAAATGTTGTTAAGAGCATGGCAAGTGATCTGCAAACAAATGTGGATAGGGAAATAACTTAAAATAACATAAAAAAATAAAAAATAAAAATAAAATGCTGGATGCCCCCTTCTCAGCAGAAGAGGTACAGGAAGTCATTAAGAACCTCAGAAACTCAACGGCACGATGCCGCACATATGGTGGGAATACCCCAGAATACGCACTTTCTGGAAAAAATTATTAACTTTCATCAGGAGACTGGGTGGGAGACAATGTGAAGGAACCGGAGGCACTGTCAGCAACCCAATCTACTATCGCCTGTACTTGTCCTGGCCTCAACATTCGTACAGCCTCATTAGGCACGCCAAAATACCGCTGCAGGCTCTGTCGCCTACTCTCACCTGAGGAAGGTATTTCACTAGTGCGTGTAGCTGGCACAGATCGACCACGTCCTCTCCCTGCAACAGGAGCGCCAACAGCAGCACCACGACCCGGGCCACGTCCCCTTTTTGATGATCTCCTCATATTTTCAAAATTTATGATCTCGCCCTAAATGGGTGTTTTTGTCTATAGCAGAATACACGTACAGTGTCTAAAGCGTTTATGAACACGCAGAAAATGCTATTGGGGAAAAAAAAAACACTGCAAAATTACATTTTTGCAATGTTTTTCCAATATCAGAATAAACGGATAGTGTCTAAAGCGTTTATGAAAATGCAGAAAATGCTATTGGGAATAAAAAAAAACACTGCAAAATTACATTTTTTTGCAATGTTTTTCCAATATCAGAATAAACGGATAGTGTCTAAAGTGTTTATGAAAACGCAGAAAATGCTATTGGGGAAAAAAAACACTGCAAAATTAATTTTTTTTTGCAATGTTTTTCCAATATCAGAATAAACGGATAGTGTCTAAATCGTTTATGAAAACGCAGAAAATGCTATTGGGAAGAAAAAAAACACTGTAAAATTTATTTTTTTTGCAATGTTTTTCCAATATCAGAATAAACGGATAGTGTCTAAAGCGTTTATGAAAATGCTATTGGGAAGAAAAAAAACACAGCAAAATTAAATTTTTTTGCAATGTTTTTCCAATATCAGAATAAACGGATAGTGTCTAAAGCGTGTATGTATGAACACGCAGAAAATGCTATTGGGAAAAAAAAAAAAAATGTATTTTTTTTGCAATGTTTTTCCAATATCAGAATACACGGACAGTATCTAAAGCATGTATGAACACGCAGAAAATGCTATTGGGGAAAAAAAAACACAGCAAAATAAATTTTTTTTGCAATGTTTTTCCAATAGCAAAATACACACAGACTATGGTGTATCTCTTACTATATGCAGTGTTGGTCCTAATGGTGCACTGAGCTTGCAGGTGAAACTTTTATATTTTGTCTGGCACTGGCCTCATGGCACTGTTAAAAGACTGTGCACTGCACCCCAGCCAGGGTACAATTGATTTAGGAATCCCTTCAATAATTCTCTCTGCCTCTTTCTTTTGCTTAATAAAGAAACTCCCTACTCTACTCTAGCTATCTAGATCGCTCACTGATCTAACTAATTAGAAGAAAATTAAAGGAATGTGGACTGACTGACTGACTGACTTTATCACACTAACTCCTAAAATCCTCTCTCTTAGCAGCACAGGAACCTGTCTATAGCAGAATGACGCTGTGTGCTGTGTGTCTGGACTATCTATAGAGGCTGGGTCTCATGCTGCACTGCCCAATCACAGCCATGCCATTAGTAGGCAAGGCTGTGATGGCTCCTAAGGGCACACTAGTGAAACTAGCGTCGATTGGCTGCCCTGCAGCTGTTAAAAAGGCGACAATACATCGCCAAACACCGAACCCAAACCCAAACTTACAGCCAATAGTTTGGGTTCGGGTTCGGGCCCCGGACACCCAAAAGTCCGGTACGGACCCGAACTTTACAGTTCGGGTTCGCTCAACCCTAGTAATCTGTAATTCTCACCTGTCTTCAATAGAGTCCAAAGTTCATGTGCAGAGGGAGAGGAGAGATGCAAAATCTCTCTCTCACAGCCTCTGTCAGATAATGGTGGCTGGACGGCACTTCTTATCTCTACCCCGTCCCAATGGCCTCTGACGTCACCAGCGGGACGTGGACGTGTTTTGTCGGATTTGTCGACCTGTCAGAATTTGTAACGGAAGTGACGTTCCTTTGCCGCCATCTTGCTACACCCTGCAGTCATCCACAGTAAGGATAAAGTAAGAAGGTGGCAAGTGGACATCTTGTTACACCCACCGGAGTCTTTTCCATCAGCTCCCTCACAGTTATTACTGTTGCATCATCTGCCTTTTGGATTGTAAGTTCTAATGATTCCTGCTGCATTGAATTGTAACTGCATTGTCCACTCTCATGGTGTAAAGCTTTGCACAAACTGTTGGTGCTGTATAAATCCTGTATAATAATAATAATGCTACTTTTCTACTGCAGTAGATCTTTAAAGGCATTGCACACAAATGTTTTCAGTGTTTTAACTAGGTATTAATTGTCAGGGCTGGGCTCAGCCCTTCCTTCTCTGAGCTGGCCACTCAGCTGTCGGCTAATTGCCAGCTCCTATCTCTCCACAGGTACTCAGCTGTTGATAATATCCTGCTCATCATTCCTGCCTACTTAAGCTGTCCAGCCCAGAGGATCTCTGCCTTCGCCTTAGTCAACATCACAGAGACGCTCTCCTGCATTCCTGTTAAAAGACTTGCTTGGCTGTCATTCCTTCTGTCTCCAGATCCTGCTTGCTGTTTTGCTATGCTCATCTCTGGCTCCCTGACGTTTGGCTTGTCTGAGTATCCGTTCCAGTTCCTGAACTCTAGCTATGTTTTGACTATGTTTTTTCTATATATTTTTGTTATTAAACAAGTATGATTTAACTGTACTTCTGTCTCGGTCTAATTTCATGGTTTCTGACAGTAGGCGAAGGTCATGAATTCAGAAGATACAGTCAATCCACTTGTTGGTAATATTCTTTCCAGATTGGATGAGCAAGATCACTGCATGGATCAGTTTGCCATGGCATTACAAATGCTCCTGTATTAGCACATCCTGATCCTACATTACCTTTTATCCTTGAGGTTGATGCTTCTGAGACTGGAGTTGGCGCCCTTCTGTCTCAATGTCCTACCTCTGAGAGCGATTTGCATCCTTGTGGCTACTTTTCAAAGAAATTGTCACCTGCAGAGTGCAATTACGAGGTTTGGTGACAGAGATCTGTTGGCGATCATTTTAGACCTGAAAGAATGGAGACATCTCCTCGAAGGTAACACTGTGTTGGTTCTCATTCTTACTGACCATAAGAATCTCACGTTCTTGTCTGAGACTAAACGCCTCTCTCCTATAAGGGTACAATGGGCTCTTTTCTTGTCCAGTTTCAATTACATTGTCTCTTTCTTACCCGGTACTAAGAATATAAGGGCTGGCGCCTTGTCACGACAATTTTCCTCCACTTCCAAGTTGGAGTCGGTTCCGGTTCCTGTGATTCCTCCTGATTGTATTCTGGCTACAGTTCGCACCAGTGTCACTTCTCCTTTGGGTGACAAAATTCTTGCTGCTCAGGTCCATGCTCCTCCTGAGAAACCTTGTGACCGCTACTTTGTCCCAGAGAGTCTCCGTACTGCCGTGCTCCAGACTTACCATTCTCCCAAGGCTGCTGGCCACCCTGGGAGGAATCAACTCTTTTGGGCCATTTCCACACAATTCTGGTGGCCTAGTCTACGTGCTGATATAACCGCCTTCATAGCTGCCTGTTCCATGTGTGCTCAGAATAAGACTCCACGACATATTCCAGTGGGCCTCCTACAACCCATACCCAATGGAGAGAGGCCCTGGACCCACCTGTCTATGGATTTCATTGTGGAGTTACCCAACTCCCAGTGCAACACAGTTATCCTTATGGTGGTTGACCGGTTCTCAAAAATGTCTCATTGTATTCCACTTAAGAAGTTGCCCACTTCTAAGGAACTGGCTTCCATTTTTGCTCGGGAGATCTTTTACTTACATGGGCTACCCTAGGTGATTGTCTTGGACAGGGGTAGTCAGTTTGTGTCCGGGTTCTGGTGAGCCTTTTGTGCGCAGTTTGGAATTCAGCTTGCTTTCACCTCTGCGTATCACCCGTAGTCTAATGGGGCCGCAGAACAAGCCAATCAGTCCTTCGAGCAATTCCTATGTTGCTATATTTCTGATCATCATAATAACTGGTCAGACCTATTACCGTGGGCAGAGTTTGCTCACAATAGTGCCTTGAATTCTGCCTCCCGATTGGCCCCTTTAATGGCAAACTATAGTTTTCAACCTTCTATGTTGCCTGACTCATTTGTTCCGCAGAGTATTCCTGCTTTAGAGGAGCATCTCCGTGGTCTTCGTTCCACTTGGGCACAAGTCCAGGAGGCTTTGCGACATGCTAATGATAGGTACAGACTCCATGCTGACCGCAGACGCTTGCCCGCGCCTTCCTGCTAGGTTGGGGACAGGGTCTGGCTGTCATCTTGCAACCTCCGACTGTTCCCTCACTGAAGTTAGCGCCTCGGTTCATTGGGCCTTCTTTGCAGGATTAACCCAGTGGCTTACACATTAGACCTTCCTTCTAACATGCGTATTTTGAATGTATTTCATGTCATCTTATTAAAACCTTTGATCTGCAACCACTTTACCACCTCAGTGCCATGTCCTCACCCTGTACAGGTTGAGAACCATGAGGAGTATGAAGTACAGTCCATTGCGGACTCCCGTAGGTTCTGTGGGCGCATACAGTACCTGGTGAATTGGAAGGGGTACGGCCCGGAGGAACGCTCTTGGGTCTCATCCTCGGACGTACATGCCTCTGTCCTCCTCCGTGATTTCCATAGACCTTTTTACCCTCAAGCCTGGTGGATGTCCGAGGGGGAGGGGGTACTGTCAGGGCTGGGCTCAGACCTTCCTTCTCTAAACTCAGCTGTCGGCTAATTGCCAGCTCCTATCTCTCCACAGGCAGGGCCGGACTGGCCTACTGGGATACCGGGATATTTCCCGGTAGGCTGCCTGCCCTGGGGCTGCTTTGCGGCTGCAGTGCTCCCCTGAGTCCCCTCTCTCCTGCTCCTGTGATCACGGATCTGGCCGTGTCTGTGTTTTGCGGCCGCGCACCGCGCTGTAACATGGTCTCGCCCCCTAGACCGGCTCGTGTGATAGTAGATAGAATCAGTGTTCCACCTATCACACAAGCCGATCTACGGGGGCGGGACCGTGTTACAGCCCGGCCGCCGAACACAGACCCAGCCAGGTCCCAGATCACAGGAGGAGATGCCTGTGAGTACAGCCCTAACTGTGTGCCTGGATAGGGGGGATCGGCAGGGGGGGCGGCATATAGAGGAAATGAGCTTTCTATATTCCTCCATGCAGCCGCTGAATGCTTGGAGGAGGGAGAGGAGGAGAATCAAGCATTCAGCGGCTGCATGGAGGAATATAGAAAGCTCATTTCCTCTATATGCCGCCCCCCTGCTGATCCCCCCTATCCAACTTCTTTTACTGCCCCCCCTTCTCCTTGTGCTCCCCCCAGTGCTCTCCTCCCCCCCCCACACTCTCCAGCCCCCCCCCCCACAGTTCTCCCAACCCCTGTTCTTTCTGCCCCCCCTGCTCTCCAGCTCTCCCCATCCTTCTCTAGCCCCCACCCCAGTGCTCTCCACCCCCCTGTGCTCCCCACCCCTGTTCTTTCTGCCCCCGGTGCTCTCAAGCTCTCCTCATCAGTCTCCAGCTCCCACCCCAGTGCTCTCCACCCCCCACAGTGCTCTCCAGCCCCCCCATGCTCCCCACCCCCCACAGTGCTGTCCAGCCCCCCGTGCTCCTCACCCCTGTTCTTTCTTCCCCGGTGCTCTCCAGCTCTCCCATCAGTCTCCAGCCCCCACCCCAGTGCTCTCCACCCCCCACAGTGCTCTTCAGCCCCCCTATGCTCCCCACCCCTGTTCTTTTTGCCACCGGTGCTCTCCAGCCCCCCCCCCCCACAGTGCTGTCCAGCCCCCCGTGCTCCCCACCCATGTTCTTTCTGCCCCCAATGCTCTCCAGATCCCACCCCAGAGCTCTCCACCCCCCCACAGTGCTCTCCAGCCCCCCGTGCTCCCCACCCCCACAGTGCTCTCCAGCCCCCCGTGCTCCCCACCCACCACAGTGCTGTCCAGCCCCCCTGTGCTCCCCACCCCTGTTCTTTCTGCCCCGGTGCTCTACAGCTCTTTCCATCAGTCTCCAGCCCCCACACCAGTGCTCCCCACCCCCCATGCTCCCCACCCCTGTTCTTTCTGCCCCCAGTGCCCTCCACCCCCCACAGTGCTCTCCAGCCCCCCGTGCTCCCCACCTCCCACAGTGCTCTCCAGCCCCCCGTGCTCCCTACCCCTGTTCTTTCTGCCCCGGTGCTCTCCAGCTCTCCCCATCAGTCTCCAGCCCCCACCCCAGTGCTCTCCACCCCCCACAGTGCTCTTCAGCCCCCCGTGTTCCCCACCCCTGTTCTTTCTGCCCCGGGTGCTCTCCAGCCCCCACCCCAGTGCTCTCCACCCCTGTTCTTTTTGGCTCCCCCTCCAGTGCTCTATAAAGCCCCCCCAGCACTCTCCACCCCCCTGCATTTTACCCCCACCCATGTGCTCTCCAACCCCACCAGTGCTCTCCAGTCCCCCGAGCTTTCCATCCCTGTATTTTCTAGCCCCCACCGGTGCTCTCAAGCTCCCCCCCCCCATTGCTCTTCAGTTCCTGGGGTCCCTCTTGATGATTGACCACTTTTAACTGGAATTTGCTTTTATATATATATATATATATATATATATATATATATATATAAAGCCCTATGTGATTTCATATCTGTCTTTTCTGTATATAATACACTCTTCAAATGTGCTTTAAAATGTATGTTTTTCCCTTTCATGAACCAGAAAATAATGACGTTATGCTGTTGCGCTGGTATAATAATGCTGTGGGGCTGGTTTGAAATTTTTTCCAGGGCTGAATTTTATTCCCAGTCCAGCCCTGTCCACAGGTACTCAGCTGTTAATGATATCATGCTCATCAGTCCTGCCTACTTAAGCCGTCCAGCCCAGAGGATCTCTGCCTTCGCCTTAGTCAACATCACAGAGACGCTCTCATTCTGTTACGGTTCCTGAACTCTGGCTATGTTTTGACTGTTTGTTCTATTTATTTTTATTATTAAACAAGTGTGATTTAACTGTACTTCTGTCTCGGTCTGATTTTATGGTTTCTGACATTAATGTAGTTATATTTTCTGTGCTGTTTGTTTGTCTTACCTTCTAATGATGTACTGCAGTTTGTAGTGTCATGACTGATCAAATCCCCTATGTCCATATATGCACAAAAAGGACAAGACAACTTCCTATTCTGGATCACACAGCATACAATGAATGTCTTGTCATCATTCTTAGCCACATCGTAAATGCAGGAGAGATAATGAAAAAAAAGATCTTCCAGCTGCATGGGGAGATATTTTATTCACATGCCTGTTACAGCTCTGCCTGCTTGTGTCTGTATTAGATCTAATTACTGTGTAGCTCTCCCCTGCACCAGCACTAGACTGAGAGATCCAGGGATTGTGGTATTAGAATTGTCAGGTCTCACACTACAGAGAAAGGTAATGCGTTAACCTGTGCAGTGCTATGTCCCAATGTTTCACTTGGATAGGGAGTAAAGGAAATCTTATCAAACTCTCCCTAATGGAAACAGACAGTTTTAAAAAACTGACAGAGGTTTAAACACTATTCTGATTCCACTTATAGTAAATATAAACACTCTGCTGACATACTAAAACCAATAGCAGAACTATTAAAACAGGAAATGTAAACAATGTCTATTGTTTTTCCTAATTTTGCATTGTGTTTATTAGGCAAGCTAGAAACCACACAGGCACGCATGCAAATACGCACACACACACTACATAGATGAAGTTCACTTTGTCTGATAAATAAAGAAATGTGTATACAAGTCAAGGTACTTGACACAAAGATGCCAATTCAGACAAGTAAAATCAAAAAGGAAAACTCTTTTTCTTACTTTAAATCAATATTCTAACATTACTAGGATTAAAACTCATAGCTTTAAAGCTTTACTTTAGTTAACCTATTGGTTATATAACATAAAGCTAGTGCAAATAACTTTTTTCCAGGATTTTGCCCTAGCTTTTTCTTTTGAAAGTTATGAATCTCTGAGCTGAAAAATTACATAGACCAATACAAATACCTTTTGTAACTATAATGTTATTTTCTGGTATCATTTGCGCCTCACTGATCAGCATAATTCTTGTGTATATTTTGTTACTATGCTTGAGAAAACACAATCACAAACTGAAGCAGTTTTAGATTATTATAAACACAGAGGATAAAAAGAGAAACAAAGCCAGTTTTAAATGTTTCTTTGAATGGTTGTAGAACACTGCAGCAACACAGTATAATTTGAAAAGCAAAATCACTTTTTGTCCAAAAAACGTTGGAGTGGTGTTAAACTCAAAAACAAAAATGTATTATATTGCAGCTTACCAATTCTTAGATGTGGTGGCTGCATTCTTTTAATTTTTTTCATATTTTTTCCTTTGTTTTCACCTGGTAATCTGGCCAGTAAATCTGTTATTTTTCTACTTCTTTAACAGACCAAGCATGGCAGCAAAAGTGACAGAGGGTTGAGACAAACCATTTAACACTGATAGGGGTTTTTACAATGGTTAGCTTGAGCACACACAGCTTGATTGTATATTTAGTCTTGTTCCTGCTCAGAACTCTACTAATTCAAGTCATCCTGTCTGGCTGCATCACCGCAAAGGCCTACGTACTTGCAACTATGGTTTGCACAAAAGGACTGGAAGCTGCTACATAGTTACATAGTAAATAAAGTTGAATAAATACAAAGGTCCATACATTTTAACCTCCCTGTATCAAACTCCTTTGAATTTTAAAAATTCCCTTAGCCTTGTTTATTACGTTGAGGAAAATAACCAACATTTTCAGCTAATTCTACTTCCTGGAGAAAAGATTTTTACAGTTTCACTGCTATAACAGTAAAAAAAAAAATCCTTTCTCAGTTTACAATGAAACCTTTTTGTCCAATCTTAAAGTGGTTGTAAACCCTTTACAACCACTTTAACCTACACGTAAGCCTAGGAAGAAGGGCTTCTCCTGCAGGTGTCACATAATGGGCTACTATGCGATGCATAGTAGCCCATTATGCTTTACCTTTGCAGGGAAACAAAGAGGAAGTAACACCCATCAGGATTTAATTCCTCTTTAAATCATGGCTACATGTCTCATTACAGTTTAAATAATAATTTTTATATATTTATACATTGTGATCATATGACCCCCTGGGTGCCTTTTCTCTAAAGTAAATAAATGTAATCTTTATAACTGTTCCTCATAACTGATGTCCTCCAACACCCTGTTTAATGTTGTTCCCGTTCTCTGAACTCAGTTGAAGGACATTCTGTGGATTTGTGCCCAAAACTGAACTGCCTATTCAAGATGAGGCTAAACCAATGTTTTAGAAGGGGTAGAATATTCAATATTGGTTTATCTCTTTAATATATGCCCTTTTGAATATAAGACAGTATTCTGCTAGTCTTTTTAGCTGCAGATTGGCATTGCATACTGTTTGCGAAGTCTTTGATCTACAAGAAGCTCCAAATCCTTTTCCATCATGGATTCACCTAGAGGAGCCCTTTCAAAACAGTATGTTGTATGCATTCTTTTTGCACCCAATTTCATACCTTTTATATTTTTTAATAATGAACTTCATCTGTAATGTAACTGCCTACCTTCTATTTTATCTAGACCTTCTTGTAAAGAGGATACATCTTGTACCAAATATTTTATATATTATTGGCATTAAGCTAACTGGGATTTAATTTCCTGGCATACATCTAAACCCTTTTTTGAATATTGGTACAACATTTGCTATACACCATTCAGTTGGTACTGTTTCTACAAGCAGGACATCCTTGAAAATTAGAAAGTCTGGCTATAACAGAGCTAAGCTCAGTGAGGATTCACAGATATAAGCCACCTGGTCCTTGTGATTTATTCAAATTTAATCTGTTTATACTAGCAATGCTACCCCTGGACTGATATCCCCAATACTATCCACTTGGATTATATGTATTGGAGTGTATCAGCTCTGGGCTAGTCTCCCTAATACTTTTTCCTCTACCCCATTCACCAACTGTAACCCAGCTACCTACCTATGCATCCTGCACCTCCATCTCTTTACCATTCAATACCAGACAACATCTGATGGATATGGTCCAACTCCTCCCCACGTTGGTAATACTTTGCAATGTTGCTAACTAATTCTTTAGGTCCAAAATCTGGGCTTCCATACAAGAAACTCGCTCACATCCTGCACAACAATATTCACTCTCAACTGATTGTTCAAGAATAGCATACATAGATCAGGATGTGCATTGAATTGCATAACCATTCATGGAAGGCATAATTAATACTATCAATATGGGGATAATCAAAAATGAGAACACTTCTACAAATTATAATAATGTTATAGATTAGTTTCAAAGCTTTACCTTGCTCTGCTGCACCATGTTTTGAACTATGCCCTTGTGCTAAATGTAGCTTAACAGAGCAATGTGGTTTACACATTTCTCACCCCTCAGAAGTTTTCTTGCACTGTTTCACAAATTCTAACCTCATTTAGAAGCAACTATCAGCTACAGATGAAGATATTTAAATGTAAGTGCAGGTCAGGGATCTTGTGAAGCTAATTCTCGTGCAGCAAGTGCTCATTTTCTTGCTAGATGTGCAAGGACAAGAATGCGTATGCACATGAGAATGCATGGGCCTTGGCATATATATCAGCGTACGGGTGCACTCACGGATCCTAAACTCGTGGCCTATTTAAACTCAAGATGACTAACCTCAGTGCTGGATTGTCTTTAGCTCTAGTTCCTGTATCCTAAGTTCCCGAAAGTCTGCTTACCTTGTCACTGACCCAGCTATGTTGGACACTTCTCTTGGATCACCCCTGCCTGTTATGTCTGCTGCTCACTTGTGTTATCGAACACAGCTTAGACTTCTGACCATGATTCTGCCTCCTGATTTGGTAACTTACTGCCAGCACATTGTTGACTCATGCCTGTTCCTGACCTTGAACTTGATCCTGCACCTGTTTGCTTGGCTGCTGCTAAACATAGCTTGTGACCTGACTCCATACTGCCATTGAAAGGACTCCTGAACTTCCAAGCTCAAGTTCACTGTTCCAGCTTCCTGGCACCTGTGCTCTTCTGCTGCCCTAGCAGTCCCTGTCTCCGCTACCAGGGGTGCCTGAATGGGAATTGCACAGGAGACCTCCCTCGTCATCTCGGGCTAGTTATGTATGTCACAGTGCTTCCCCCTATCCTTACCATACACACACACCAGCACAACTTTAAATCGGTAGTAAACCGCAAAAAAAAAAATATATATATATATATATTTATTTTTTATTTTTTTTCCTCCTTCAAGTTAAGAGCATAATGTACTAGTATGCATCTCATACTAGCACATTATGAAAGACTTACCCTAAAACAATGCCCTCCAGTGGTGTGCTGTCACCACTGACAGGGCTTCCATCTTTACAGAGTCTTCCCCCCCCTGGGGTTTTCAGGCTTCGGCCACTCCCATGCACGTTTAGGAGATATTTACAGTACCTACAGATCAGCCTTATTATAGGCTGACCTGTAGGTATAAATAAACAAGCAGACTTTACTACAGCTTTAATTACAACCTACACTTATAAAGTGACAATGTACAGATACCAAATATGCCCCTGTGTTAGACTATGAATGTAACACAGCAATGCACTTTACACAGCAAACTACACATGCACATGTTCACAAATTCAAGCCTTAATTAGAAGCAACTATCAGCTGAAGGTGACAATATTTGAACGTACATGCACACCCTTTTGTTTACATTGCAGGGTTTAATTAGCAATACCAAATTGAAAAAAAACCTTAATATGCCAAATATATACCTTTAATTAGATGGTTTGGGGACAGTTTTACATATCGTTTGCCAATAAAAATATAAAACAATAACATTTTCAAGTAAAGAACAATGTTCTTAAATCAGCTATTGTTCAAGAACTGATTGCAACAAAGCTATTTGATCACCAAATAAATGTATAAAACAAAGTTCCCTTGTATCTGCTTATATCTGCTTAGTCCACTTGCTGTTCTAATGTATTTTGGCAATCTAACCATATAATACACAGATTTTTGTAAACTTAGCAGTGGCGGCTGGTGCAGTGGCGGCTGATGATCCATTTTTTTGGGGGCGGCAAACAAGCCCCCCACTGAGTCCACACTTACCCCATCCACGATCGCTTCCCCTCCTTCTCAGCAGAAGCAGTAGGAAAGCAGCCAGGTGGACAGAGCCAGGCCTCGGCATGCTCCCGACAGAAATCGCCATCTTTCTTCTCCCAGCTTCAACTCTGCCTCTGCATGTCACCACCAGTGTTTTGACAGAACACCAGAGATTGCACACTCATTGGCTGCCGCCAGCTCCCCCGCCTCCTCCTTCACTCCTCTACTCTTTCTCTCTGCTGCAACAACCGCTGTACACATCACACAAGTGGGTGGGCTCAGGGTGCAGTACTCTGCGCCCCTAGCCCACAGTTTTTTGAAGCCACTTAGAGCCTCAGACTCTAATCATGTGCTTCAAAAAAAAACCATTGAAATGTATGCGTCCAGTGCCCTGCAGGGCACTCAGGGGCATAGTTAAAAAAGGAGGGTGAATCGACGATAATTTGCCTTCTGAAATGTGTCCATGTCACACCTCATTTTTTGGTGTAGTTAAGGTTTTTATTTGCGCATAGAGAGGGCAAAGGTCTGAGTTAGTAAATGACGATTCTAAGCTAAAATCGTCTTTTGGAGTGTGCCGAATGTGCAGCCAATATGACCAATATAGAAGCATATCAGCACATGAAATAATGGCAAATCGCTAATACAATTAACAATAAATAATGATTTAAAGGAATTATTGCTTACAAATGTAACTATATTAAACAGCGGGTAACTAATACTGAGATCTGGACTTCCTATTAAAAAAGAGAAATCCAGAGTTCAGATAAATGTAGTATGGTACTGAAGGTAATTAAAAAAGAAATCAAAATCATGATTAAAACTTTGCAGTTGCTGTGATAGCATGTTATCTGCATAGTAGAGAGCTGCAGTATCTACAATAGTTTCAGGAAATAAAAAATGACCATAAATGGAGGTAAATTATTTTTGACACATAAGTAAATATTTAGCAAATAAGAAGTAAATTTATTTACTTATGTTACATTATTTGTTATACAGTATATATGTTACAAATATTCTTATTTGACACAAGGAACACATTTCACAACTATAAAGATGCTTTTTGTTGGATAAAAATTATAAAAATTATATTCATCATTTGAAAAGTAACTGTTTGTTTTGTTAACATTTTTGAATGTTAATAAAATACACACATACATAGGCGATATGGATTATCTATAGAGACATAACAACAGCGGTTACTTATCTTGTGGCTCTATTTGTCCATTAGCTTGAGCTAAGGATCCTGTAAACAACATTTTTTCAACAACCTGTACATTTATATAGATACTGTAGGCCCAATAAAAGAATGCAAATTAGTAATGTAATATTTTACATTTACTTGACTAAATAATTATTAAAAATAACTTTTTAGTCATAACCATAATTAATATACAAGTAAATATGTATAAAAGGACCACACATGAAGCCATGTGATATGATTTGTGCTAAGAATAAAGTAAACTAAAGCCAACAATTTTAAGATTCATTGAGGATTACTGCTCTTCTGCAAAATCCATGTTTGAATAATTGGTTATCTGTATGTGAGATACAGAGTGAGGTGTGCAACAGCATGAAAGTATTTATTGTTTTGGAAACTTAAGAAAACTAGGTTTGTAGCAAATTTATTGCATAAAAATAATAAATGATAAAAGACTATCTCAAAGATATTAAACTGTGCGCATCAAGTTTCTTTTCTATAAATAAAAAGTGTATTAGCACTGTGTACTTTTTTAAATTACTTTCGTTAGTGTTCAAGACAACGGTCATGCAGAGAAAAAAAAGAACAGAAAGATCTTAGAAATTACAATCATTAAGTACAACACTGTATAAACTTGAATGAACATTCTCCAGCAAAGGTGGTGTTTTATGATTAATAGACATGCTCTCTTGGGTCTGTCATACACACAGTCTTAAATTATACAAATGTTTTTCAAAGTAAGAACTTGAAACAGGAGTAGTGGCCAAATTCACATAAGTTGGCTGATTAAAGCTGATCTCCACATTTAATATCCATTTAAATTGTTTGTCTGGGTCATTTGTAATTACTGCACTAACAGGTGTGCTTGCTGGGCATGCTGTATTAATTGTGTGCAGCCTCAGCTTAATTAAATGGGTAGATTTACTAAAACTGGAGAGTGTAAAATCTGGTGCAGCTGTGCATGGTAGCCAACCAGTTTGAAACTTCGGCTTGTTCAATTGAGCTTTAATAAAAGACCTGGGTGGTGATTGGTTTCTTTGTACAGCTGCACCAGATTTTGCACTCTGCAGTTTTATTAAATCAATTCCATAGTATAATGTGCTGTGTTCCAGAAGTGAGACA
The DNA here is from genome assembly GCA_028564925.1 of Lithobates sylvaticus. Taxonomy (NCBI): domain Eukaryota; kingdom Metazoa; phylum Chordata; class Amphibia; order Anura; family Ranidae; genus Lithobates; species Lithobates sylvaticus. The sequence continues at coordinate 523,862,791 of CM053029.1, forward strand.
GTGAATGGTTACTCACAGGTAGGTTTGTAATATATGAATGAATACAAAGCTTCCTCTGATTGACTGAGGCTAAGATTGTGACATCATCCACCCGCCTCTCAAACTACTGACCAATGAACTCTGTGTTACACACTACTAATCTCTGTGTCATAATTACTGATATGAACACCAGCAATGCTATTCTCCTGCCCACTGGTGTGATGGTGCAACTCGGAGGTAAGTATAACAGTCTCAAGTGGACAAAACTGCACAGCCTTGCTGCCCTCTAGGACTGGGGTTGTCCTCAGAACACTGTAAAGAATAAAAACAGAGGGCGCACTGGCCTAGTGCATTATCCAATGAAAATGTATTAAAAATTCTTTAAAAAATCCAACTACTCACAAGTGTAGGTAGTATATTCCCATATCAGGCCCCTACAAGTGGCTACAAACTCCTGACTTTGTCAAAACCTCTAGTTTAAGGAGGACATCACCAGGGTCCCTGTACCCTGATGCGTTTCAAAGGTAACCCTTCTTCTTTGGAGTCAGACGGTTGTTATCTGGCTCTGAATAAGCCAAGAACGCGAAACGTCTGAACTCTGTGTTGCAGACTACTGACCACTGAACTCTGTGTCACAAACCAGTGTCACAAACTACTGACCACTGAACTCTGTAACAAACTACTGATCTCTGAACTCTGTGTCACAAACTACTGACCACTGAACTCTTTGTCACAAACTAGTGTCACAAACTAGTGACCACTGAACTCTGTGTAACAAACTACTGATCTCTGAACTCTGTCACAAACTACTGACCACTGAACTATGTGTAACAAACTACTGATCTCTGAACTTAAAATAAATGACCACTGAACTCACCCATCACAAACTACTGAGCCCTGGACTCTGCCTAATAAACTACTGGCCACTGAACGCTGAACTGAACTCTGTGTCACAAATTACTGACCACTGAACTCTGTGTCACAAACTACTGACCACTGAACTCTGTGTCACAAACTACTGATCTCTGAACTCTGCTTAAAAGAAATGACCACTGAACTCACGCATCACAAACTACTGATCTCTGAACTCTGCTTAAAAGAAATGACCACTGAACTCACGCTTCACAAACTACTGAGCACTGCACTCTGCCTAATAAACTACTGGCCACTGAACGCTGAACTGAACTCTGTGTAACAAACTACTGATCTCTGAACTCTGTGTCACAAACTACTGACCCCTGAACTCTGCACCACAAACTACTGATCTCTGAACTCTGCTTAAAAGAAATGACCACTGAACTCACGCATCACAAACTACTGAGCACTGGACTCTGCCTAATAAACTACTGGCCACTGAACGCTGAACTGAACTCTGTGTAACAAACTACTGACCACTGAACTCTGTGTCACAAACTACTGACCACTGAACTCTGTGTCACAAACTACTGATCTCTGTACTCTGTGTCACATATTACTGACCACTGAACTCTGTGTAACAAACTACTGATCTCTGAACTCCGTGGCACAAACTACTGACCACTGAACTCTGTGTAACAAACTAGTGTCACAAACTACTGACCACTGAACTCTGTGTAACAAACTAGTGTCACAAACTACTGACCACTGAACTCTGCGCCACAAACTACTGATCTCTGAACTCTGCTTAAAAGAAATGACCACTGAACTCACGCATCACAAACTACTGAGCACTGGACTCTGCCTAATAAACTACTGACCCCTGAACTCTGCGCCACAAACTACTAATCGCTACTGACCCGCTCAGGTTCCCCAATTACCCCTGGCGGTATTCCCAAGTCTGGCTTGGGGTGGATTTTCAGAACCAAAAGCGGTTACCCCAAGCCAGACTTGGGATCGCATCGCAGGATCCAGGAAGAGCTTACTTACCTTGTCCCCTGGATCCTGTAATGTCTCCCTGCAGTGTGAGCGGCTCGTCCTCCACTCGATTCATTACGGAGCTGGGCTCCATTCCCTGCGAACGTTGCAATGCACGGGGACGGAGAACGGCGCCAAATTCAAAAAGTGAAACACACACTATACATACAGTACACTGTAATCTTACAGATTACATTACTGTATGAAATTATTTCACATCCCTTTTGTACCTAGTGGTTTGTCCCGTGCCCTGCATACAGTTTTATATTATAAATACTGTTCTTTCTGCCTGCAAACTGGAGATTGTGCATAGCAACCAAAACCATCCCTTTACATCAGAAGCAGTTTTAGACCAGATAGAAAACAGCGATAATAAATTAGAATCACTCGCAGAATTGAGCCATAGTGATTTGTGGGGAAATTCGTCATCAAACACTGAAAAGTAATGATAGTGACAATTCTGCAACTGAGCAAATTTCAGTGTTTTTGATTTGATTACATTATTGAATATTTTTTATTATTATTATATTATTATTTGGTATAATTATTTATAGTTATTTATTATATTATAATTTATGATTTTGCTTTTCAAACTTTATCATACAAGAGATGTTTACTAGATTCTTGTTTGGACAGATTTAAGTGAGTTATTCCTAAGAATTACAGGCCTACAATATAAAACGCCAAATTTCCATGCAAAATAATGGTACCGCTTTCAGCCCCAAAAATCAGAAATAATCATACCGCCAGGGAGGTTAATGGTAAGTAACATTCACATTTTTTACATTTTAGAGTGGTGTGCCCCAAGGTTATGCATAATTCTAAAGGGTGCCTTGACTGAAAAAGATTTAGAAACATTATAATTTCTCACAATCAGGTGTTTCTGTGGGAAAAAATGCAGAAACATGGCTTGTATGTAGGTTTACTGACAATATTTTGTCCCATCTGGAGCCTTCTCTTTAACATGCAAATACTGTCTTCTGCTTGATTTATACATTTTGTGAAGTGAAGTGTATTCAAGAAATGTTTTTTACCACAACCATAAAAAATGCTACTATTAAAAGAAATATGATAAGAAAATGGAAATAATTTCAGTAGTAAACACTGCTCTCTTTAGAAACAGTATTGGGTTTGGGGCACCTTTATTTCCATACACCAGCCAGTGTATCCATTACCAAAAAAAAAGATCAATCATTTTCATCTCACTTCTCTTTGACATTTTACATGCTACAAAAGTGTTATCCTACTATACCGCCAAAAGCACTCTCTGACAATGACATTTTATGGCAGCTGGTTTAGATAAAGATGATGACTCCTGAAAGACTTTCTACAGGGGAAGTTCTTGTTATATTTTATTGCCCCTTGGATATGATCTCAAAATATCATGAAAATAAAAAAGCACACATAAATCTTAAAGTTTAGCAACTTGCTGGTTACTTGTTAAAATATTGACTACCTATATAATAGATGGTACAGTATTGTTTTGTATTGCGCACCTACTGAAAATGCACTAAGGTCAAGTTAGGTAAATATATACTTACACAGTAGTGTATTTTATATTCCAACTACTTTAAAGTTTACGTCCAGTCAAAACTTTTTTTTCGTCTTTTTAGTTTTGAAAAGAGTAAGGAAAAATTGGAACCTCTGGAAGGTTTTCGCTGCTATGCACAGTCCATTTAGAGAGATATTCCCTCACTTCCTGTCCTAATAACAATAATTTTACAAGACAAAAATGATGAAAACTTTGCGTCAGGGATGCAGCATTAAAAAAAATATAAAGTAAAAGATAGTAGCGCGCAAAATTAAACTAAATAATTAATTTAAAAGACAAGAGACTGACGGATAATAGACCTGGAAATGTCAGTTAAAAGCTCTAGGTAAGTAATAAAGCATACATATGATAAAAGATGTCCAGCAATGGTGCATAGAATGGTGTGATAAAACCAAATCATGTGATTAAAAAAACAATCCTGATTAAAAATACATCATAAAAGATCGCATGGTGTGACTGGATAAAATAACAGTGCATCCAAGTGTATATAAAATCAGTGATGTGATAAACAAAACGTGGTGAAGCTCCTTAAAAGCATATGATATGTATCCAATAAATAGTGAGAGGGGGTGATCCAAACGCATAAAATAAATATATATATCATAAGGGTGATATAAGGACTTTGGTGATATAAAGTGCAAAAAAAGGCAAAGGAGACTAAATAATCTCGGATGCCAGAGTGAAAGAGAACTTATAATAGTAGCAAATCTGTGCCAACTAAAACGTAGTGGCAGACTGGATAAAATAGTGAATAGCGATTAAAAAATCGCAAGGAAGGAGAGTCCAAATAGAAAGTCCATATAAGACATAAATATACAGCGAATTTAGTATCTTCTATCCAACAATAGGCAGGGTGTCTGTGCTGGGGTGTCCAGTGGTGATAAGGGATAAATGTATGAATCCTGTGCAGTGATCCCTGTGTATTTCTCGTGCAATCCTAAGGGGATATGGGTGGCCCCTTACCTTACAGCTGTAAGGTTACAGCAGTATAGTGTGGGTCTTTGTGGTCATAGGAGACCGTCCTCTCGGGGATGTCCTCCTGATTTTCCAAATATCGGTCCCAGGTGGTCCCTGTTTGTGTGTTCCGTGTAGTTCCCTTCAGTTTGTCCAGGTGGGGATATGGCGGGGGGGGGGGGGGGTGGGGGGTTGGTTTTAACCTCAGTAGCACATAAAATAAGAATGCCTCATAGTGTAGTATGTAGATAAAAGCAAGGGCATTTATTACGGTTAAAACAATTATACAAGTAAAGAATGGGTACTCACATTAGACAGTGAATACCAAGGCAGGGAAAAAACGAGCTTCGAGCTCGGTGGCGTCACTTCCGGTAGATCACGTGTCCCGACGCGTGTTCGTCACTGGTCACGTGACTTCATCAGGGGTACCTAGTGCCTCTACCAGTGTCTTTAAATAGGCTGTGTAATAGTCAATTGGCGGTTATTTTGCCGTAGCGCCGATCACCGGAAATAGTCACAGAAACGTAGCCGGAAATGGAACGGCGGCCATTTTAATGGTGGTTCGGCCACTCAAACAACAAATTTAATGAAGTGTCAGCAGAGTATGTAAGATAGAGCCGGAAACGGCGATGGTCCACTCCAGCTGATACATAGGTGCATGATAATAGCTGACAATGCAGCTAGATATAAAATATAAATAATATATAAACAACGGCCATCTAATACCGTCTGAACATATAATAAAACAGGGGTTGACATAAATAATAGTAAAAAACGCCGATGGCGGTATTTGTCCATACTGTATACCTCAGTATAATGGATAAATGGGCAAAGTGAAGTTAATAGGTAGTGAATATTAAAATACGAGGAGACATAAAAAATTATATATATATATATATATATGTAAAATATATATAAATAGAGTAAAAAATACCGGAAATGACGTCAAAAATAATAAATGAAGTACATTAATGCGGTAATACATAATGATAAATCCTGTGAATGAAGACAACGAGGTGACAGAGTGAAGGTGTGGAAGGGTCAAAAACCTCCTAAGTGCAGACATATTCCAAGGCTACATAAAATAGGGACACCTTACTCTTTATGGATAAAAAGGACCAGGGGGGGGGGATCGGGTAAGTAATAAAAAATATATAATATATAAAATATATAAAATATATTTTTTAAAGGAAAAGTGTATATAAAATCTGTCTAAAAAAATCCCATATATAAACATCAAGCAATTTTAGAAGTCACTGAGGAAACAATTGAGATCGAATTCTACATTCAGGCCTTGTGGCGTGAGGGTATTTAGGGTGAAGATCCACTTGGATTCCAGTTGGCTTAGGGTCCTCACCTTGTGTCCACCCCTCCAATGTTTAATATAGGGCTCGATGCCCCAGAATTTTAAATGTGAGTAATCCTTATTGTGATGGATGGCAAAATGTTTGGACACATGTTTATCAAAGCCCTTTTGGATATTTCGGACGTGTTCTTTTATTCTCACTCTCAACAATCTCTTGGTGCGGCCTACGTACTGGAGCCCGCAGCTACATTCCAGTACATATACAGCACCCATTGTGTTGCAGCAGATAAAAATTTTTATTCTATGGTTGATGCCGGTGCTGTTTGATACAAACTCTTTTCTTTTTTCCACTGGTAGTTTAGTTCTTGTGCACGCATAGGAACGTTTACACGGGTAGAAACCCTCTCCTGTGAAGAAAGTGAATCCTTTACTCGGGGGGTCTGGTATATTTTTTACCACCTTATCTCTGATTGTTGGGGCTCTTCTGTATACAAATTTCGGATGGTTTGGGAGAATTTCCTTTAGGCGTATGTCGGCTTGTAAAATGTTCCAGTTCCGTCTTATAATTCTTTCTATTTGTTTATGTTGTGTACTGTAGTCTAAAATAATGGGAACAGTATCCAGCCAGATCTTTTCTTTAGGTTTATCCTTGATGAGGTCATTCCTATTCATTTTTTCTATTTCAGTTATATTTCTATCTAGCATTTTGTTGCAATAGCCTTTTTCGATAAATCTCATTTTCATATTTTGTGCTTGGCTCAGGAAGAGTTCCTTTTCTGTGCAGTTGCGTCTAAGGCGCATGAGCTGGCCCTTTGGGATATTATATATCCAATTTTTGTGATGGCACGTGTCAAGTGGTAACTGTTCCGGTCTACATCTTTAAAGTGTGTCTTTGAAACTAATTTTCCATTTTCCTGTCCTATCTCCAAATCTAAAAAAGTGATTTGTTTGTCACTAATGTCCCATGATAGTATAATGTTCCTGTCGTTTTTGTTTAGATTTTCCAGGAAGTTGGTTAGTTTATTCAGATCACCTTTCCATAAAATAAACACGTCATCAATGTAGCGACGGTATATATGGAGCTCCTCTCGTCTATTTGTGAATACTGTTTCGTTTTCCCATTTTGCCATAAAAAGGCCCGCTACGCTGGGGGCAAACTTGGCCCCCATTGCTACTCCCGTTCGCTGATGGTAATAGTTGCGGTTGTACCAGAAGTAGCTATTTTTTAGACAGAAATCCAAACTCTTCACTAGGTACTTCCTTTGTATACATGGGAGTTTTGTGTGTTTCCTGAGTCCCCATTTAATGGCTTCACATGCCTGATGGTGTAAAATTATTGTATAAAGGGACGAGACGTCCGCTGTGGCTAGCAACCATGGTCCTCCATCTATTGGTGTAACATTTAATATCTGCAAAATTTGTTTCGTATCACGTAAGTATGCTGTTGTATCCTGTACTGCTGGTTGGAGAAAAAAATCGATATATTCACCCATCCTGGATGTCAATGAGTCGACTCCATTAACTATGGGTCTTGGAGGTGGGTTGGTCTTATCCTTATGGATTTTAGGGAGGATGTAGATAATGGGGGTCCTACATGATTCTGGTATCAGGTACCTTGCTTCTTTTTTATTTAGGATATTTTTCTTAAGTCCCAGGTGTACTATTTGGTTCAAAGCTTTTCTGCATTTGAAAACTGGGTTTCCTAAGAGACGTGTATATGTGTCCTCATCTTGTAGGAGGGAGTTTACGCTTGTGTTGTATTGCTCCTTGGTAAGGATGACAATACCCCCTCCCTTATCAGCTGGGCGTATGACCAGGTCTTTCCTTTTTGTAAGTTTGCGGATCCCACTTTTAATGTGTTTTGGTTCTTGATGTTTCTTGATTTTCAGATCCATTAATTCATCTAGTACGATTTTTTTGAAGTCTTCAATATGTCTATTATCCTTTGCCACTGGGTTAAATGTGGATTTATTTCTCAGTGTACTATGGAGTATTTCTTCTTCTTGTTGTACTGGCATTGCTCTGCATGGGTTGTTTAGCATATATTGCTTGATGTTTAGTTTCCTTATATATTTCTGAATCCCTATATAAGTTTGGAACTTGTCCATATTCTTAGTGGGTGCATATTTTAGTCCTTTATCGAGGACCCCAACTTCCTCGTGGGATAGGGGCTGTCCACTAAGATTAAAGATCCCCTCGCCTTTTATTCTCTTTTTCTCTTTAATTCCCTTCCCTCCTCTGCAACCTCTCGTCTTTCGGGTGTTCTTCTTGGATGTCTCGGGTCCTCGTTCCTCCTCGGTGGGTTGTTTTCTCTGCCCCTCTCTAAAAAAGACCTTTCATAATCCATATCGGATTGACGGTGTCTGTCTGTTCTCTCTTCGTTAGGTCTTCGTTCTAGAGGGGCATAATAATTGTGGGTGGGGATAGGGCTTCTTTCATATGTTCTGTTGGCTCCTGGGGGTGGGTAGTATTGTTGTCCTCCATCTCTCCTTTCTTGTTGTCTCTCTGGGCTCCTGCCTCTCGCCGCATAATTTTCATATTGTCGGTCTCTATTCTCATTCATTTGCCCCCTATTGTCTCTCTGGTTGTATTGGTAGTTTCTATTATCTCTTTGATCTTGTCTCGGCCCATTATTGTGTCCATTATTCTTCTTGTTGTTCTTCCAGAAGGGTTTCTTCCATCCGTTCTGAGGTGTTCTATCTTGATGCTGAGGTCTCCTGTCGTTCCTATAAGGTGTGGGTCTTCCTTCATTTCTATGTGGCGTATGTTGGTAGTAGTTGGATTGTCTGTCGTCGTATCTTTGTGTATCTTGTCTTCCTCTATCATGTGTTGTTTGAGGTTTATTATGAGTTTCGTATCTGGTTTCTGTATTGGTGTATTCCGGTTGCACTCTCACTATTTTCTCTGGAGTGGAGTATGATGAGACCGGGTCAAAGTGGCCTATTTGACTTTGCCATTTAAAAGCTCTGTCCGTTTTGAAGTCGTTCATATCCCTGTTGTATTTTTTACTTTTTCTCTGTTGTACTTCTTTATCTTTTTTCACCAGGTCTCTATTCAATTGGGCAGTTAGGGCTATAAATTCTGCTGTGTCTTTGTAGACTTCTAATTCTTCTTTCACTCCAGTAATTATCTCATCTATTACTTTTTGTTTTTTCCTTTTCCTTTCTGTTAGGAACATCAGTAGTTCCAGACCTTTTCCGTTAAAAAATTTGAACCAGTCATCTATGGAGTCTTGGTCTGTTAGACCATCATTGGGGATGATATCCTACCTAAGTCTTCTTGGGACAATGCTATCCTTCAAATACTGTTCAAACGTAGTGACATCCCACCATAGGCTAACTTTCTTTTCCATATTGTGACCTAGTTTGCGCATAAGGCTCTCTAGGTCACTCGCCTTATTGGTGGGTGCTGTGGTATTAAAAACTTCATCTAAATTAACCTGTCTTTTGTCTAGGAAAGAAAAGATATCCATGGCGGCAGCAGGATTGAATATGAATAAATCGTAATACAAAGTTAGAAGGGTTAATCCTGTGCCAACACAACGAATAATAACTAAAGGAATGCTGCGCACACTTAAAGGAAATGTCTGAACCCAAGTGAAGTAAAAAGTAAAAGATAGTAGCGCGCAAAATTAAACTAAATAATTAATTTAAAAGACAAGAGACTGACGGATAATAGACCTGGAAATGTCAGTTAAAAGCTCTAGGTAAGTAATAAAGCATACATATGATAAAAGATGTCCAGCAATGGTGCATAGAATGGTGTGATAAAACCAAATCATGTGATTAAAAAAACAATCCTGATTAAAAATACATCATAAAAGATCGCATGGTGTGACTGGATAAAATAACAGTGCATCCAAGTGTATATAAAATCAGTGATGTGATAAACAAAACGTGGTGAAGCTCCTTAAAAGCATATGATATGTATCCAATAAATAGTGAGAGGGGGTGATCCAAACGCATAAAATAAATATATACATCATAAGGGTGATATAAGGACTTTGGTGATATAAAGTGCAAAAAAAGGCAAAGGAGACTAAATAATCTCGGATGCCAGAGTGAAAGAGAACTTATAATAGTAGCAAATCTGTGCCAACTAAAACGTAGTGGCAGACTGGATAAAATAGTGAATAGCGATTAAAAAATCGCAAGGAAGGAGAGTCCAAATAGAAAGTCCATATAAGACATAAATATACAGCGAATTTAGTATCTTCTATCCAACAATAGGCAGGGTGTCTCTGCTGGGGTGTCCAGTGGTGATAAGGGATAAACGTATGAATCCTGTGCAGTGATCCCTGTGTATTTCTCGTGCAATCCTAAGGGGATATGGGTGGCCCCTTACCTTACAGCTGTAAGGTTACAGCAGTATAGTGTGGGTCTTTGTGGTCATAGGAGACCGTCCTCTCGGGGATGTCCTCCTGATTTTCCAAATATCGGTCCCAGGTGGTCCCTGTTTGTGTGTTCCGTGTAGTTCCCTTCAGTTTGTCCAGACGGGGATATGGCGGGGGGTTGGTTTTCACCTCAGTAGCACATAAAATAAGAATGCCTCATAGTGTAGTATGTAGATAAAAGCAAGGGCATTTATTACGGTTAAAACAATTATACAAGTAAAGAATGGGTACTCACATTAGACAGTGAATACCAAGGCAGGGAAAAAACGAGCTTCGAGCTCGGTGGCGTCACTTCCGGTAGATCACGTGTCCCGACGCGTGTTCGTCACTGGTCACGTGACTTCATCAGGGGTACCTAGTGCCTCTACCAGTGTCTTTAAATAGGCTGTGTAATAGTCAATTCGCGGCCATTTTGCCGTAGCGCCGATCACCGGAAATAGTCACAGAAACGTAGCCGGAAATGGAACGGCGGCCATTTTAATGGTGGTTCGGCCACTCAAACAACAAATTTAATGAAGTGTCAGCAGAGTATGTAAGATAGAGCCGGAAACGGCGATGGTCCACTCCAGCTGATACATAGGTGCATGATAATAGCTGACAATGCAGCTAGATATAAAATATAAATAATATATAAACAACGGCCATCTAATACCGTCTGAACATATAATAAAACAGGGGTTGACATAAATAATAGTAAAAAACGCCGATGGCGGTATTTGTCCATACTGTATACCTCAGTATAATGGATAAATGGGCAAAGTGAAGTTAATAGGTAGTGAATATTAAAATACGAGGAGACATAAAAAATTATATATATATATATATGTAAAATATATATAAATAGAGTAAAAAATACCGGAAATGACGTCAAAAATAATAAATGAAGTACATTAATGCGGTAATACATAATGATAAATCCTGTGAATGAAGACAACGAGGTGACAGAGTGAAGGTGTGGAAGGGTCAAAAACCTCCTAAGTGCAGACATATTCCAAGGCTACATAAAATAGGGACACCTTACTCTTTATGGATAAAAAGGACCAGGGGGGGGGGGGGGGGATCGGGTAAGTCATAAAAAATATATAATATATAAAATATATAAAATATATAAAATATATTTTTTAAAGGAAAAGTGTATATAAAATCTGTCTAAAAAAATCCCATATATAAACATCAAGCAATTTTAGAAGTCACTGAGGAAACAATTGAGATCGAATTCTACATTCAGGCCTTGTGGCGTGAGGGTATTTAGGGTGAAGATCCACTTGGATTCTAGTTGGCTTAGGGTCCTCACCTTGTGTCCACCCCTCCAATGTTTAATATAGGGCTCGATGCCCCAGAATTTTAAATGTGAGGGGTCCTTATTGTGATGGATGGCAAAATGTTTGGACACATTATGTTTATCAAAGCCCTTTTGGATATTTCGGACGTGTTCTTTTATTCTCACTCTCAACAATCTCTTGGTGCGGCCTACGTACTGGAGCCCGCAGCTACATTCCAGTACATATACAGCACCCATTGTGTTGCAGCAGATAAAGTTTTTTATTCTATGGTTGATGCCGGTGCTGTTTGATACAAACTCTTTTCTTTTTTCCACTGGTAGTTTAGTTCTTGTGCACGCATAGCAACGTTTACACGGGTAGAAACCCTCTCCTGTGAAGAAAGTGAATCCTTTACTCGGGGGGTCTGGTATATTTTTTACCACCTTATCTCTGATTGTTGGGGCTCTTCTGTATACAAATTTCGGATGGTTTGGGAGAATTTCCTTTAGGCGTATGTTGGCTTGTAAAATGTTCCAGTTCCGTCTTATAATTCTTTCTATTTGTTTATGTTGTGTACTGTAGTCTAAAGTCTAAAGAGAGACAACAAGAAAGGAGAGATGGAGGACAACAATACTACCCACCCCCAGGAGCCAACAGAACATATGAAAGAAGCCTTGGGTTCTCTACTGAGGGAACTGTAGCTGAGGCAGGAGTCCCTTCAGGCTCTGCATTGTCCCAGCCATCTCCTGTACTATGTCAGACCAAGCTGTCAAATTGACAGCACAGCCCTGTCAATTACACAGGGAGACCATGCTCAGTGAAGCTCAGTTATTAGACATGGGAGCCGTCAAAAAATTTGTTTTGTTTCGTTCCGTTCCGTTTCGTATAAAAAAAATCGTAATTCGTGTACGAAATTTAATTTGGATTCGTACGAAATACTAATTTCGTACGAATCGTTACGAATTGTTATGAATATCGACACTCTATGAATAATAACAAATTATTTGAAAACTTATTAACGTTACATAACACAAGTCTATTGTCTATTGTTCACCAATCACTTTGTATTTCGTACTTACTCTGAGTGATTGGTGAACAATAGACAATAGATTTGTGTTATGTAACGTTAATACGTTTTAATACGTTTTTGGATAATTCGTTATTATTCGTAGAGTGTCGATATTCGTTATACTGAATCTGAAATTCATTTGAATCATTTGTTATATCCGCTATAATTTCTTTCATATTAGTTTAAGTGATTGTAGCCATATTAGTGCAAGTGTGACAGAGAAAATAGAGTACTGTCCGTGATACTTTTTTTATTTGCACTAACGTATCATTTTTCATGGACGAGCTTTCGGGGTGTGTCCTCTTCTTCAAGGTCTAAGCAGTACCGATTCACAAAAGTTTTAGCAGAAGGTAAAATGTTAAAAACGAAAGGAAAAAAAGGAAAAATCTCTGAGGGGTAGGAAAAGAAAAACAAACACATACATATACAAATCAATAGTATGGCAATGGTAATAAAGCTATCAGCAAGTGAGATAAGACAGAGGGAAAGCTATAGACTGGGGGGGGGAGAGATCACAGTCACCGAGGGGGGTCATAAAACTCTAGTATAGTGGGTGAGGAAACCAATATCCAAATTTAAGCCATTGTTTTTTGTGTCAAAAAGAAGTACCATTCTTAGCTCAAATGTTTTCCTTTCCTGGATAGTTCTAAAATTCCCTTTAAGAACTTAAAGGGAAGTTCTTAAAGGGAATTTTTAGTTCTTAATTAATAATTTGGATCCGAAATTCGTAAACGAAATTTCGTACAGAATTCATATTCGTAAAAAATTCGTAATTCGGATTAATCCGAATTTCGAAAAATTTGTACGAATTTCCGATTCGTACAAAACTAATCGCACATGTCTATCAGTTATCAGTGTGACATCTGCCCACTTTGTATCAGTGACAGGCATACCTTGACATCTCCACCTGTCACGCCCCTGGTAGTGGTGAGTCTGATTAGCAGAGAAGGGCCTCCCTTGCGGCTCCCGCTCGCCGGTCCCCTGATGATGTGACAGTAGGACCAGGAGTCAGGAGGGGCACAGGTGCCTGGCAGGAACAACAAGACCGGTACAAGAGCTCCCTGGATCAGCTCAGCGGTTGAGGTAAGTAGGTATCAGCAGGTAGGTAGGTTCTGTATGCAGACTGGAACAACAGGTAAGCTGTGGCTGTATGCAGACTGGAACAACAGGTAAGCTGTGGCTGTATGCAGACTGGAACAACAGGTAAGCTGTGGCTGTGTGCAGGCTGGAACAACAGGCAGACTTGGATCTGTATGCAGACTGGAACAACAGGTAGACTTGGATCTGTATGCAGACTGGAACAACAGGTAAGCTGTGGCTGTGTGCAGGCTGGAACAACAGGCAGACTTGGATCTGTATGCAGACTGGAACAACAAGCAGACTTGGATCTGTATGCAGACTGGAACAGCAGGTAGACTTGGATCTGTATGCAGACTGGAACAACAGGTAAGCTGTGGCTGTGTGCAGGCTGGAACAACAGGCAGACTTGGATCTGTATGCAGACTTGAACAGCAAGCAGACTTGGATCTGTATTCAGACTGGAACAGCAGGTAGACTTGGATGGTCAAACAGGCCGGGTCAGGTATCAGGCTGGCAGCGCAGTACAGGTGGATAAGACAAGAGAATGGTCACAGACAAGCCAAGGTCGATATGCAGGGACAGAGCGGATGGTCAAGGATAGCCGGGTCAAACACAGGTAAACAGACTTCAGATCAGGTATTCACACAGAACGCTGTAGAGCAGACAGCGGGGACCGTCAGTGACAGAAGGGTTTAAATAGCCTCATTGGCGCCAATGGGGGCGCGCACCCGTCCACGCACACGCGCTCTCGTCTGCGGGCGCACGTGTGCACGCGCGCGCTCGCGCATGCGCAGTGGCAACCGAGAACGGGAACCAGGGATGCTGAGGTGCCGATTACTGGCAGGATCATCAGGTCGCCGGCCACGGATGGAGCCTTCATGACATTGCCCCCCCCTAAGGGGCAGCCTCCGGATGCCCTTCGGGGCAAATTTCTCGGGATGGGCTCTCTTAAAGGACTGGACTAGACTCTTAGCGTGGATGTTCTCCTCGGGCTCCCAAGAGTTTTCTTCGGGACCGTACCCCTTCCACTTGATTAGGAACTGGTTTTGTTTCTGCCTTTTTCTGACATTAAGGATAGCCTCCACCTCGAACTCTTCTTCCCCGTCCACCGGGACTGGGTCAGGAGGGATGGCCCTCCTATTGGGAAAAGGATTACTAACCGAGGGCTTCAGTAAGGACACATGGAACACCGGGTGGATCTTCAGTGAATCCGGAAGTTCCAATTCGTAAGCCACCTCGTTGATCCTCCTCTTGACCGGGAAGGGGCCCAAGAATTTGGGGCCCAGTTTCCGTGAAGGGCAAGCCAATTTTAAGTTGGTGGTGGATAGCCATACGGTTTCACCCGGAACAAGCACCAATTCCCCCCGTCTCTTCTTGTCAAAAACGACTTTATTATACTCCTGAGTCATGGTCATGGTTTCCTGGAGAAGTTGATTATTGGTGGAGAAGAAATGGATCCGTTCTTGGACTGCTGGCACAGTGCAGTCAGGAAGCGAGTTAGGCAGGAATGCCGGGTGAAACCCATAGTTAGCAAAAAAGGGGGTTTGTTTGGTAGTGGAGTGGGTGGCGTTGTTATAGGCGAACTCGGCCAGGGGCAGAAGGGAGATCCAGTCATCTTGGGCAAAGGAGGAGAAACAGCGCAGATACTGCTCTAGGGTCTGATTGGTCCGCTCCGTCTGCCCATTAGACTGAGGGTGGTAGGCAGATGAGAGAGCAAGTTCGATATCCAAGGACTGGCACAGGGACCTCCAGAATCGAGAGGTGAATTGCACCCCTCGGTCCGAAACGATATTAGCCGGTACCCCGTGAAGGCGGACAATTTCCCTGATGAAGACCCAGCCAAAGCGTGGTCGTGGCATAGCTCCATAGCTGTTACCCGGAGTTGTTCTGGGGTATAGATCTTGTCCCCGTACCAGAGTAGACCATCCTTTGCCTGTAGCTGGGTTTCAGAGGTGGGCCTTTGCCCTGCTGAGGCGCGTTTGAACCGGGACAGCAAGTCCTCTTGGAGAAGGAGAAAGTTTCCAGGGGCCAGAATAGTATCAGGGGAGGCTTCTTCCTGGTGCTTGTGGTACATCCTGGACAGGGCGTCCGGTTTGACATTCTTGGATCCGGGCCGATATGTCACATGAAAGGTGAAGCGGGAAAAGAAGAGCGCCCACCTGGCTTGTCTGGGTTTCAACCTTTTTGCTGACTTCAAGTATTCCAGGTTTTTGTGGTCAGTAAATATTAGAATGGGGTGAGAGGCCCCCTCCAGGAGGTATCGCCATTCTTCCAGGGCGGCCTTGATTGCCAGTAGTTCCCGGTCGCCTACATCATAGTTCTTCTCGGCCGAGGACAGTTTGCGGGAGAAGAAGGCGACTGGGTGCAGCAGGGACTTGTCCCCCTGCCTCTGGGATAGGATAGCTCCCACCGCAATTTCTGAGGCATCTACCTCCAGGGTAAAGGGTAGAGAGGAATCCGGGTGCCTGAGGATGGGTGCTGAAGTAAACAGGGTTTTAAGGGCATCAAAAGCCTCCTGGGCCTCGGAAGACCACCGGAACCGGGTCCCTTGCTTGGTCAGCTGGGTGATGGGTGCCACAATGGCGGAAAAACCTTTGATAAATTTACAGTAAAAATTGGCAAAGCCAATAAACCGTTGAATGCCCTTCTTATCTGCCGGAGTAGGCCATTCCAAGATGGCAGAGATCTTCTGGGGATCCATTTCGATGCCCATACTTGAAATGATCAGCCCAAGGAAGGGAATACTCTCCTGTTCAAATTGGCATTTCTCTGCCTTGGCATACAGACCGTGGATACGGAGCCGACCCAGGACCTCCTTGACATGTCTGCGGTGGTATTCTAGAGAGGAAGAGAAGATCAAGATATCATCTAAATATACAACGGCAAACAAGTCCAGGAGGTCCCGGAGTACATCGTTAATAAAGTATTGGAAGGTTGCGGGGGCATTGCATAGGCCGAAGGGCATTACGAGATATTCGTAATGCCCATAACGTGTCCGAAAGGCCGTCTTCCACTCGTCTCCATCTTTAATACGAACCAGGTTGTAGGCCCCCCGAAGGTCGAGTTTCGTAAAGATGGTGGCCGTACCAAGTCTCTGGAATAACTCGGGGACCAGTGGGAGAGGGTAATGGTTCTTAACCGTTATATTGTTTAGTTCTCGATAGTCCACACAGGGCCGGAGAGTATGGTCTTTCTTCTCCACGAAGAATATGCCGGCACCCGCAGGAGAGGTAGATGGGCGGATGAAGCCCTTCCTGAGGTTCTCTTCGATATACTCTTTCAGCTTGCCTTGCTCCACCTCTGTTAGAGGAAAGACCCTTCCAAAGGGGATCTCCGCTCCCGGAAATAATTCGATGGAGCAATCATAAGCCCTATGAGGTGGGAGCACTTCTGCTGCCTGTTTACTAAAAACGTCCAGGTATTCGTGGTAGGCTTGGGGAATGGCCTGATGGAGGTCCACCTCAGAGTCCCTACTTAGCAAAGTGGCCAACTGGGAGGAATTAGAAGGTCCGCAAGACACCTGACAGTATAGGAAGGAGAAGGAGACCATCCCGGTAGCCCAGTCAATAACTGGGTTGTGGGCCTTCAGCCACGGCATGCCCAGGATTATAGGAGATAACGGAGAGGAGATGATGTCCAGACAAAGAAGTTCCTGGTGGTTGCCCGAGATAGTCATGGGCAGTGGGGTGGTCTCCTGTGTTACCGGGCCTGACCGGATGGAGGAGCCGTCCGCCAGGTAAACTGACAGTCCCTGGGCCTTAGACTGGAGGGGGATCCGATGTTGGGCAGCAAATGAGGAGTCCATGAAGCAGCTGCATGCCCCGGAATCAATAATGGCAGGTGCTTGGAGGGTTCTTCCCGGGAGCTGAAACGAGACAGAGAGGGCAAGGTGAGAGGAGATCTGGGTTGAGGAGTCCAGAGGGCTGGCAGGCATGAGGGGGCACTTACGAGCCTTGGCTGGGCAGTTCCTTACGTAGTGCCCGGGCTCACCGCAGTAGAGGCACAAATTGTTGACCCGACGTCATTGACGTTCCTCTGGGGTTAGAGAGGGCCTCAGGAGCCCCAGCTGCATGGGCTCTGAGGAGTCAGGAAGAGGTGCAGGTCGGTGGACAGAGCCGGTTTGCAGATGACTTGGGGCTTTGGGAAGCATCCAGGTAGGGCGAGAAAAACTGGAGGCACGTTCAGTCCTGCGTTCCCTTAGCCGCCGGTCAATCTGAATGGCCAGGTTAATCAGAGTGTCCAGGGTCTGAGGCACCCCAACTCTTGCCAGCTCGTCTTTTAGTGCCTCAGAAAGTCCTAGACGGAACTGGTGACGCAGGGCCGCGTCGTTCCACTGTGTATCCGCACCCCAGCGCCTAAAGTCCGCTACATAGTCCTCTACGGGCCTTCGCCCCTGCTGGAGGGTGCGCAGAGTGGTCTCTGCGGTTACTGAGAGTTGGGGATCTTCGTAGAGCTGGGCCATGGTGTCAAAGAATGAAGCTAGACCGGCCAATGCGGGGTCCTTCTGCTCTAGGAGGCGGTGGGCCCAGGTCCGAGGGTCTCCGGAAAGTAAGGAGATCACGAAGCCCACTTTGGTGGCTTCCAGGGAGAAGGTGCGTGGCTGCAGTGCAAAAAACAGTTCACAGGAATTGCGGAAGTCCCGAAAAAGGTTGCGGGCCTCCGAGAATTTCTCAGGGATTGGTACCCGGGGCTCTGGGTGGAGCATTACCACCGACGGACCTGAACTTACCCCGGATGGGGGTGTTGGTGGTAGGGAGGGCCCCACGGGGCCGACCGGGTTGGATAGGGCCAGCACCCGTTCTTCCAACCGGGTGTATCCCTGTTGAAGGTTCTTTACCGCCTCAGTCAGTCCCGCCAGGTGTTGGCACAGTCCCTCCATAGGAGAGGCCCCCTGCTCAGACTCAGACATGGCTGTCTGCTACTGTCACGCCCCTGGTAGTGGTGAGTCTGATTAGCAGAGAAGGGCCTCCCTTGCGGCTCCCGCTCGCCGGTCCCCTGATGATGTGACAGTAGGACCAGGAGTCAGGAGGGGCACAGGTGCCTGGCAGGAACAACAAGACCGGTACAAGAGCTCCCTGGATCAGCTCAGCGGTTGAGGTAAGTAGGTATCAGCAGGTAGGTAGGTTCTGTATGCAGACTGGAACAACAGGTAAGCTGTGGCTGTATGCAGACTGGAACAACAGGTAAGCTGTGGCTGTATGCAGACTGGAACA
Source organism: Lithobates sylvaticus (assembly GCA_028564925.1). Classification (NCBI taxonomy): domain Eukaryota; kingdom Metazoa; phylum Chordata; class Amphibia; order Anura; family Ranidae; genus Lithobates; species Lithobates sylvaticus. Next base: position 523,881,492 of record CM053029.1, read on the forward strand.
ACAGGTAAGCTGTGGCTGTGTGCAGGCTGGAACAACAGGCAGACTTGGATCTGTATGCAGACTGGAACAACAGGTAGACTTGGATCTGTATGCAGACTGGAACAACAGGTAAGCTGTGGCTGTGTGCAGGCTGGAACAACAGGCAGACTTGGATCTGTATGCAGACTGGAACAACAAGCAGACTTGGATCTGTATGCAGACTGGAACAGCAGGTAGACTTGGATCTGTATGCAGACTGGAACAACAGGTAAGCTGTGGCTGTGTGCAGGCTGGAACAACAGGCAGACTTGGATCTGTATGCAGACTGGAACAGCAAGCAGACTTGGATCTGTATTCAGACTGGAACAGCAGGTAGACTTGGATGGTCAAACAGGCCGGGTCAGGTATCAGGCTGGCAGCGCAGTACAGGTGGATAAGACAAGAGAATGGTCACAGACAAGCCAAGGTCGATATGCAGGGACAGAGCGGATGGTCAAGGATAGCCGGGTCAAACACAGGTAAACAGACTTCAGATCAGGTATTCACACAGAACGCTGTAGAGCAGACAGCGGGGACCGTCAGTGACAGAAGGGTCTAAATAGCCTCATTGGCGCCAATGGGGGCGCGCACCCGTCCACGCACGCGCGCTCTCGTCTGCGGGCGCGCGCGCGCTCGCGCATGCGCAATGGCAACCGAGAACGGGAACCAGGGATGCTGAGGCGCCGATTACTGGCAGGGTCATCAGGTCGCCGGCCACGGATGGAGCCTTCATGACACCACCTTAGGTGACAGAGAACCTTGTCCCAGCATTGACTTTACATTATAATGCTGATTGTAACTATACAGTATGTCACATGATCCTCAGCCTAACATACCCCTGGATTTTTCAGGTGCTAGGCACTTTGTTTTTAAGCAGAAAAGGACAGTGGTGTATTTTGGTTTTGTGCTGCCCTGGGCAAGACTAAAATTGTAAACTCCCATTCTAAATTTGCCCCAACCCTTCCTGTTTAAGACATGCCCCTTAATCGGTAAATCCCACCCCCTCCTATTGGAGCTCCACCTCTTCAGAGGTGGGAGAAAGAGAGGGAAAGAGGGAGAATGGGGGGGAGAGAGAGGGGGAGAGAGAAAGGGGGAGAGAGATGGGGACAGAGAGAGAGGGAGGAGAGAGAGGGGGAGGGGGAGAGATGGGGGGGAGAGAGAGGGGTAGAGAGAGACAGGGGAGAGAGAGAGGGGAGAGAGAGGGAGAGGCGAGAGAGAGGGGGCAGAGAGGGGGGAGAGAGGGAGAGAGGGGGCAGAGGGGGAGAGAGGGGGAGAGGGGGAGGGGAAAGAGGGGGGTTGAGAGAGGGAAAGAAGGGGGTTAAGAGAGGGAAGAGGGTGAGAAAAAGGGGACCTCCCCTAGCTCTCTATACTAAAACATGTATTGTACAATAAATAAAGAGTGGATGCAGCTGAAAAATCACTGGTGGAGCCCGGTATGTGTAAAGACAAGAACAACGAGATAAAAAATACATACTGACAGGAGAACAAAGAAACTCAATTAATAGTAAACCATTGCTTTATTAAAACCACAATATCTACTTACTGTACATGTATGCTTAGCTGTATGCATCTAGGGAGGGGGTCACGAGTAGATGGTATCGATCTGTCAACACTCCTCCTGACCAGGGAGAGGGAAGGAAAGGGCAGGGTTGGGACCGACAAGGGAGCGCACAGCTGAAATGATCGCAATGGAGCTGGCCATCCTAAGAAGAGATGGAGCCTAGTTGCGAGTCCAGTTGTCTCATCCAAAGGATTCCGTGGAGCTGCAGGAAAACTACATGAGAACCGCTGAGCTGCTCTGCTCTGAAGACCACTCACAGCCACGTGTGTCCCTTCTGCCTGGGGGGCAGTGCCACCCCCCTGAAAAATGCCGCCCAAGGCCTTGTTTGCCTCGTGGTAGATACACCCCTGGGATTGGGGAAGGTACTTATCAATCTCCGTTTATAAATCACCTGAGCCACTTAAAGTGGTTGTAAAGGCAGAAGTTTTTATTTATCCTAATGCATTCTGTGCATCTCTGTGTTTACACACACAAATCCCCATTCTTGCTCTGTCAGGTGCCATCGCGGGTGCCCAGTGGACATCACGGCCACTGGGCACGCGCATCGGCTTCTTAGGGACGTGGTGGGCGCGTGGGCACCTCAGGCGGCGTGCTCGCACCTCCTATACTTCTTAAAGCGCCCACTGTACAGCTACAGCGATTTGCGCAGGAGTGCCATTCTGCAGACATCAATTGGTGGCGGGCAATCAGCAAGTGGTTAACCTAGCACACACAGGAATAGAAATTACAAACATGGGTACTCCAGTAAAACCAACAGGAGACTTGCTGTTATTAGGGATAGAAAGGCTAACTTAGTGTCCCAGCCATCATTATCATCAAACCGGAGGAAATGTTGACATTCCCATTTTCTACTACAAACACTTTTACTCACGCTCTTCATGAGTTTAAGGGGTCTATTTATAAAACATTCAATGCACGAATGTCAGAAGCATTCATGCAAGCTGAATGAAATGTCACTGTATTTTTTCTAAAGCCCCATACACACGGTCGGATTTTCCGATGGATTCTGTCCTATCGGACAATGTTGTCGGAAATTCCGACCGTGTGTAGGCACCATCGGACAGTTTCCATCGGATTGTCCGACGGACAAAGTTCTATCTCCTGCTCTATAAATATTCCGACAACAAAGTCCGATCATACCAATTCCGATCGTGTGTAGCGTAGTCCGACGGACAAAGTGCTACGCATGCTCAGAAGAAATTCTGTGACGGAAGCGCTCGGTCAGGTAAAACTACCGTTCCTAATCGACACAGCACATTCATCACGCTGCAATGTTAAAATGTCTTTAATGCAGCGCATTCTCTTTTTCTTTACAATGCAAGAAGAATGACGTGTTTTAGCTACTCCTATTCACCCTCACTTCTCACAAACGTATTGATTTATTCTTTTTCAGGATTTCTTGGCTAGATGTATTTTTTACGTCAGATCGTAAAAGAATGTTTGTTATATTTTTGGGATGATTTGTCATTTTATATTTTAGGTTTGGAATACATATTTTCAGGATAATTTATTTAGATTTTTGAGGGGGGTTGTGTGTCTCAACTTAGCAAAACAACATTATTAACATTTGTATTTGTTGCTTAAATTTACTAGGAGTTTGTTTGTTGTTGGTGCCCCTTGTTAATTAGACTTTATGATTTGTGAAATGTACCTGCCTACTCACAAATAAACTGTCATTGTAGAAAAGTAAAACACATAGGCAATGTTTTTTTTAACTCAAAAATACCTTTGTTTAGGTGTCAGCAACAAACCAAAGAGGAACGCAGCGATGGAGAAACTTGGGGAATTTGCAAAGCCTTGGACACCCACGGCAAACATTATTTCAAAACTTGGTGGCCTGAGGAGTACGTATCTTAATAAGGGAGTGCTATCTGGTCCTGAAGTCCAAAACATCCGGAACTGCAGCAGATGCCATCTAGGTCCCCAGGCTCTGGTACTACGAGAGGCTCCATCTTCTCTCAGACCAGACTGAATCCAGGTTGTCACTCTCTTGTCTTCCTTCCACGCTTCCTTGCACGCTGTGGCTGTGGTGCTGGTGGGGTGGCAGAAGGAGGAGGAGGAGGCGGAGCAAGGTCACTATTGCAAACATGTGTGAGTGGGGTCATCCCCCCCAGCCATACCCTTATTTAGGACCTTGAGGATGACATCCTCACACATGTTGCGTTGCCCCACCTCCATAGCCATCATTTTAGTGGCAACCACGGAGCCAAAGGCCTCCTCGTAGGTGGGTGTGGCATGTAGGGAGGCTGAAGCCTCTCTGATCAGCCGGAGCGCTGACTTTCCCGCCTCACCCCCCCCCCTTCTCGCCCTTTTGTAGGGAAGGCGGAGGGGAGGGACTTGGGAGACAGTCAGGCTCCTAGGCCTACCCCCCTCTTGGCTGTCACTACCCACCTCTTGGCTGCCACTAACCCCTTCCTCCTCCTGACTGCCACCTTCCACAGCCACCTCCTGGCTGAGGTCTTCCTGTGTATGAAAAAGGGACATAGTTTGAGTTATTTGTTCATCAAACACACACAATTTTCATCTATTGACTGTTGCAAAATGTTTACAAATAGAAAACCATACAATTCTCAGCCCTGCAGTTTAGATTCTTGCCCCAAATGTCTCCAACACTACTGTCCGTTGATATGTCAAACACGTTAGGAACTAAGCAATTGGGGATCCTGAATTAAGTGAACATCATTCATTTTTCTCAAAAATGGGTACAAAACTACTATACCTGGCTCAAGCTGGGCTCCTCCACATCTTCCAGACTGGAAGGCCCAGGTTGCTCCTCGGAAGCCTCATCAGGGGTGGCCTGCGCGGAAGGAAGCGTGGAAGGAGGAGTCGAGAGTGACTCCGTGACATCAGTCTGGTCTTTGAGAAAATGGAGCCTGTCATAGTACCAGAGCTTGGGGACATGGACCTGATCTGCTGCAGCTCCAGATGCTTGGAACTTCAGGACCTTCTTGCGCTCCCTGAAATACGCACTCCTCAGGCTGCCAATTTTGACTCCTAACTTACGAACGGTTGCCGTGGGTATCCTTGGCTTTACAAATGCCCCAAGTTTCTGCATGGCTGCATACCTCTTTGGTTTGTTGCCATAATCGGGGTGTTTAGCCTGCCATAATAGGGTAATTTCCCTATATTTATCAATGAAGAGGGGGAGAAAACTCACATCGTTGAAGCCCTCCATAATCTCTGCAAGACACAACACCACACAAAACACTATAAATAATGTCAGGCTAAACTCTCCTACTCTTCTCCATAAAGAAGTGTCAAGGTCTAATCAGTCTAGGCTAGTTATGTACCAAGTTCAAATTGTACCTTCGTTCTAGCGTTCGTCTCGTGCGTGAGCTTTCTCTCCCCTCGTCTCACAGATCGTCGCTACGACACATGCGTGTGACGTTTTATATACAGTGCGCATGCGTGAAACTCCGCCCGCCCCTGACGATATTTCTTGTCTATTCCCCACCCCTTCTCTTTACGGCGCAGTGTGGAGAGCACATGGCGGGGACACAGCAGGTGCGCCCCAAATATTGCAGCAACGAGGAAAGGCCGGAGGCAGAAACGTCCCGATCCCGGAGTCTGAAATTTAAGGCTTCCAATATGTCATTTGGAGAAATATTGGAGATGGTGGACATATTGAAGAGGAGCGACTATGATGGGAAGTATGGGCCTTACCTCAACCCAAATGTCAGAAAGGCCAAGATCATGTCTAAAGTTGTGAAGAGGCTGTCCAATAATTTTGGGGTACAACGATCCAAGGAGCAACTGAGGAAACGCTGGTCAGACCTGAAACTGAGGGAGCCCGATCAGTACAGAAAGATCAAGCGAGTTCTTCAAAAAAGTAAGTAGTTGTGTTTTGTGTTTGATTTCTTGCTTGCATACTGCTCCATGTGTTTGGATTTTTTCAATGTTGTACCTTTGAAAATAGCCACTTTCATGTTCGTCTGTGCATTCGATCGTACTCAACATCGATCTTTCTACCACTGTCATGTTCGTGTGTGTCCATTCGATCGTACACAACCTCGATTGTTCGTCCACTTATAAAACGAGGTTTGGTGAAGTTTTTAGTGAAAGGAAGTTTGTTCTCAATAGAGATGTCATCAAGAATGTAAAGCAAATGTAGTCAATGTAAAGGAGAGGTCACTCAGTAGCTGTTTACCCATCTGGACTCTAGAGCAATAGTGCTGGGACACCCAAACGCCCTATTTTTAATGCTGATCCACACATGTGCTCCAGTGGATACTAGAGGGGTGTACCAAAAAGGTAGTAAGTTTAGCACCTTTACAAAGTGACTACATTCATGTTGTTGTCATTTGTAACTGGTCAACCCAAAATATTGTCCCTCACTTTCAAGCAAACATTACCTATTTCTGCCCTCAATAGATTGTGGTGCTAAATCTTCCTTTTGTACATTCTCATAGGGGAGCGAAGACTCGGGACGTCTAAGGAAACCAGAAAACCCACACCTCCCAAAGAAGGGGAAAAACCAGAAGCAGAGGAGGAGGAGGAAGGAGAGATCATCGAACTTGGAGAACTTGTCACCACAACAGGTGAGTGTGGGAGAACACAGCTACTGTTAAGCTAATCAATGTATGCCTGCCTCATTTCCAAGAGCCTTTATTTATTTTTTTGGTGTTTTTAGGTGACGTGGATGTTGTGGAAGAAGAATCGCACTTTACGACTGAAAGTGCACACGTACTCATCGGGGAGATAATGGTCTGCAATCGAGATCTAGATGAGATAAAGAAAAACATCAATGATGTTCAACAAAAATTGAAGAACATCATTGATGTTTTAGGTAGAATCTGAAAACGCACCAAGTAATTAACACACATTTGTGGCTGTTTGTGACAACATTTGCAACTTAAGAACTGTGGCAAATTTGGAACATGCACACATTGTGTCCACATGTGCTAGCTCCCATCATGGTGGATGAATGACAACGTTTTGGGGGTGCAACCACTTTACTAACTACTAAAGTGGATGTGGTGAAGGGGTTGCACCCCCAAAACACGTCCATTGATCCCCATGATGGGAAATTGCACTTTTGACCATTCTAGTCATGTGTTTTACCATCTAATGTCCATTTTGACACCCAAATTGTGTGCATGTTCTAAATTACCTTTTTCAAGGGGTGCCCCCCCATGTGATGAAGGCAAGATCAAACACACTTTCAACATATAGTCATGTCTGATCTTGTCTTCACTTTAGAAAGTTGAACTTTGCAAGTCCCTAGGTTCTGTCTGTTCTGTTTTGCTCCATGCCTGGTTTTAACAAATGCGGAATGTTAGTAAACAATGTTTGAAAGAACCAAGATCTTGTCAGTTTTGCCACGAAGTTTAGAAAGGCACTTGTGAATGTGTTGTAAGTAAACTTTTTTAAGCTAAAAAATGTGTGGCTTCCTTCTTTAAAAACACAAAAGCATTATTTATGTCAAAAGTTAATGATTTGGGGGGCAATGGGTGTTATTTACTAAAGGCTTTTCCAGTTTGCACTGCAAGTGTATTTTCCAGGGCACTTTTGCAGTGCACTTGTAGTGCATAGTGGATTTGGCTTATGTAAATGACACCCACAGTGCTTTGTATGAAAACACGTAGCACAGCATTTTTGTGAATACACACATTTCTGTCATGGTGATGAAAAGGAGTATTTTGGGTGTCAGTTATGCACTACAAACCTACTCTAGACAAAAGATTAGGTATCACACACACACAACATGAGAAGATTATTTTTGGGAAGAAGAGACTGTTACCTCCTTTTGCCCAGAAAGTGCATTCCCACTGTTGAAGCTAAAGGGCAAAAATATCCAACACAAATAAGCTAGAATACGCCTACAAGAAACACAAGCAGGAAATGTCAAGAAATCATAGGTATGTTTCAAAAATATATTTATTAAAAATGCCTCTCACACATCGTCAGGCAGAGCAATGGCCTCCCTACCCACAAAGTAGTCCATATATTGCTCACGGACCTCGCGGGCATTTAGAGGGGGCAAGCCTGGACGTGCCGCTTGAAGGGCTGTGAGGTCGGCATTGGAAGGCCCGTCCACATCTGGGCCAACGGCCACCACATAGTTGCTGTTGTGTCTTTTCAAAAAGTTGTGCAATATGCAACAGGCAAGAACTATATGGTTTAGTTTGTATTCCGCCAAGTTAATAGCCGTCAAAAACAGGCGGAAGCGGCTGGCCAGGATCCTGAAGGTGTTCTCCACCACTCTGCGGGCTCTCGACAGCCTGTAATTAAAGACCCTCTGGTCTGGGGTGAGGGTCCTCATCAGGAAGGGCCTCATCAGATGGGGAGTAAGCGCAAACGCTTCATCTGCGACAAAGACGAAGGGGAGTCCTTCAGCATTCTCCTCTGGAGGTGGCAAACACAGACTGCCACTCTGGAGACGCCAATAGAACTCCAACTCCGTGTGCGCAATGGCACCACCATCCGAGATCCGGCCGTTCATCCCCACGTCCACATACAAAAACTCGTATGTTTCCGACACCACCGCCAACATCACTACACTATTAAACCCCTTGTAATTATAATAGTAGGACCCCGAGTTGGGGGGTGGGACGATGCGGACGTGTTTCCCATCAATTGCACCTCCGCAGTTAGGAAAGTCCCAACGGCTGGCAAAGTGGGAGGCCACAGTCTGCCATTCCTGTGGCGTGGAAGGGAACTGTGGAGTGAAACAAGAAAAAAAAAATAGTCACTTTGCACATAAACATTGCAAGCAGATTAGACAATAACATCTTGGAACAAGATGAGACTTTAAAATTGTAAGCTGGAAAGTATTTGCACCCAAAAGTAGAGGGTCCCCCTAGCAGATTACTCACCCCCCATCAATCCACCCACTTCTGATGGGCCATTGACAATAACTAGGGGTTTGGGGGGGCTTTGGACAGGTAACCCTCTCCACTTCATTGATTGCCAAATGGCTCATTAATGTGTGCTAGTTTGGCCAGACCTTCCTTAACAAAACACTATTGGCAGCCCACAGGAAACCTAAAAGAACATTCCAAATAACACCCCCCACCCCAAAAAATTATGGAAGCACATTTTAACATTCTGCAATTACCTAGCAAGCTAATAGGAGGGAAAGAACACAAAAAATTATGAAATGGAAAATAGGGAGCCAGCCCCTTGCACTACATGCTTTGCTGAATTCATCCCTAAAGATGCCCACTATAAAGAGGTAGGTATATAGTGTGTATTGACCTTGGGAAAGCCAGCGGGTCAGCAAAGCCAAAAGACGGTGAAAAACGGGGTCCGTCATCCGGAGAAAGTTCCTGAAATCGTTACGACGGGACAACGTTCACGTTAGTAGCCAATAGATTTGGTCTCGTAATTTAATCTGAGCATGCGTGGCACTTTGTCCGTCGGAATTCTCAACACACGATCGAAAAAAGTCAGTTTTTTTGTTCTCTGAAAATTTGAGATCCTGCTCTCAAATTTTTCCGATGGAAAAAGTCTGATGGATTTTCCGACAACATGGTCCGATCGGACATATTCCGTCGGAATTTCCGACCGTGTGTATGGGGCATTATGCTGCGTACACATGCTCGGAAGCATTGAACTTAATTTTCTCGGCTCGTCGTAGTGTTGTACGTCACCGCGTTTTTGACGGTCGAAAGTTCAGCAAACTTTTGTGTGACCGCGTCTATGCAAGCCAAGCTTGAGTGGAATTCCTTCGGAAAAATCATCCAAGAGTTTTCTGACGGAATTCCGCTCAAGCTTGTCTTGCATACACACGGTCACACAAAAGTTTGCTGAACTTTCGACCGTCAAAAACTCGGTGACTTACAGCACTACGACGAGCCGAGAAAATGAAGTTCAATGCTTCCCAGCATGCGTCAAATTGTTTCTAAGCATGCGTAGAAATTTTGCGCGTCGGAATTGCTATAGACGATCAGGATTTCTGATCTGAACTTTTTCCGCCCGAAAAATTGAGAACATGCTCTCAATCTAAGCTGGCTGGAATTCGTACAGCAAAAGTCCGATGGAGCATACACACGGTCACATTTTCCAACCAAAAGCTCTCATCAGTCTTTTGTTGGGCGAATTTCCGATTGTGTGTACGCGGCATAATAGAGAAACGATAATGCATTTTGGCCACTAGAAAGAGCTGACAATACAGGGATTACTCTCCTAGAAAAAGTAGGGTGACATTTTGTTCAGCTTCCCTAAATGCTTCTGACATTCATGCAAGAAATGTTTTATTAATAGACCCCTAAATCTTTCTTCCCATTCCCAGGCTGAGAAGAAAAGTGATAATGGAAATCTATTCATATGCGGCGTACACACGGTCGGAATTTCCGATGGAAACAGTCCGATGGGAGCTTTTCACCTGATTTTCTGACCGTGTGTATGCCCAATGGTCTTCTTCTGTCAGAATTTCCGACGGACTTTGAATTGAGAACCTGTTCTCAATTTTTCCGATGGAAAACCTTTCTATCGGATTTTCCGATCGTGTGTATGCAATTCCAACACGCAAAATTCCGACGCATGCTCGGAAACAATTCGACGCATGCTCGGAAGCATTAAACTTCCCTTTTATAGTGCTGTCGAACGTGTTTTATGCCGTTGTGTTATTGACCGTCGGAATTTGGTGTAATCGTGTGTAGGCAACACAGCTTGAGCGGAATTCCATCGGAAAAAACGTCAGTTTTTTCCGACGAGAATTCCGATCGTGTGTACGCGGCAATAGAGACATATTGGAGATGGTCAGATTCCCTGGGCCACAACATTGTTGACTGTTGATGCAAGCTAATATTAAGGTCAGCACATCTTACGTTAACATAGATTGCTACTGTATATGTTGTGCTTCAGTAAGTTATCTCAGTTACCACAGTTTAATTTGATATTTTTTTGCAGTCTGGTAATGAGCATATCATAGTGCACTCCATCACACCATGACAAAGGTGACAAGGAAGAATTCTGCACCATTATATATTTACAATTGTATTTGCTAATAACTTTCACCCTCTATAACATCTCTTTTAGATGAGACATTTACCAACAGCTCATTATGAGGTAGATGGGTGAAAAATGTATTGTGATTCACAGTATTCTCTGGCTAAAAATATACCTAGCTTTTCTTATTACAGTGTTTTTCTGGGTTACTTTCTATAGAAGACAGATAGTTGTTTCCCTCTAAACAGCCCTGCCATTTATTACTAAAGAATGCATTCTGCTAGATAGAGCCGCTTATCACCACTATCTTTAAACGAGCATCTTGACATTTTCTATTTATGCCAGCTTTACAAAGGCAACACAAAACGGCCTGGGAGCCCAGCAGAATAAATTATGCCAGCTTTAGTCCTTTCAATAAATTCAGGCACGAAGGCTGTGAAGGTTAAAACAATTACAAACAGATTACGCTGCTTGAATTTTTTTTTTTTCTGATAACATATGTTAACAGAATTGTATACATTCAGTCTAAATTATTATATAGTGAAAGAGGATTTCTAGCTCACATGGAAATCTCCTACCTGACTGAAACACTAAAGTATATAGTAATATCAATGGGGTGTCCATCTACTATTAGGTATGATCAAAATGATTCTAATGAGAATGTGAAGCAAATTTCATTTTAATAAATTTTGCTTAAAAGTTATTTCAAAGATCGCAATTACAAATATAAAGAAATCATTTTGTCACATACTGATATACATTTTAATATACAGTATATAGTTATGACATGAGGATTTGAAATAGGAAAATAAAAAATTGCATGAAAAGAATATGGACTGGATGGTGTGGTGGCTGTGGGAGCATTGTAGAATCTATCGTCTAGACCAGGGTTTCATCATTGGTGGCTGGTGGTACTTTTTTGGGGGGGGGGAACAATGCACCCACAGCCACCACACCACCCGGTCCGGATTGGTCATCAGCGGCACCGAAGCACATACCCCATCTATGGCGATGGGTGGCAGCTTCTCCTTCCCCTTCTCTCCTCATTGGCCACACTGGCAGCTTCTCCTTCCCCTGCTCTCCTCCTCTGCATCACAGAGGGCTTCCCCTTCCCCTGCTCTTGTCCACAGACATCACGGCCATGGCACCCTGGTATCTGTGGTCCCTAATACTAACTTATAAGTGTCTTCACAGTGGAAACCCCTGCTTTTAACGCATATTATTAGACAGGCTTATTTGGTTGTCTGCGAACTGGTCGGTAACTAAGCTTGGTCTTTTTTCCTTAGATTTATCCTTGGCCTTGTTTTTACCTTATGTCGCCCCCCCCCCCCCCCCCCCCCCCCAATGCTGCTTACTGCGATGGCCAGCTATAGATGGGGCAGTGGCACCTGTTTTTGTATTTTTGTTTTTCCAATGGTTGCTAGGGGTTACTTGAGCAATGACCAATTTTTGCCTCAGATAAGTTCTCAGTAATGATCTTTTTAGCGATCTGTAGGGGGGAAATTCTTCCCCAAGACCACAGATGTAAGGAGCACTCTTCCACTGACCATCGGACCAATATATCATGAGTTGTAGATATAGCCATTTTTAACAGGGGTTCCCTGAGACCGAAAGGTTATTTCAAGGGTTCCTCTGTGTTGAAAAGGTTGAGAAAGTCTCGGGTAGCTGCTGTTCACTAAGGACCTACTGAGTCTACATGACACCCTCACAAAATAGGCTCATGGATATGAAGCCCAAGTAGGAGAATCATAAGAAATTATGGAATGCATCCTCCAAAGTGTATATGACCTTTTGGAACCACATGCAGTTCCAAGGGAAACATATCTGTATACCCGGAGTGATGGTAACAAAACTCCACAGAAATATGCACCAATTGTGAGAGCAAAAATTTAGCAAAAAATCATAAATAGAAGAAAGAGAAAAAGCAAATAGACACGTGCACAATAGAAAATTTTGTTTAGTTTCCTTTCGTCTCTGTTCGTTTCCGTTGATTCGTAACGATTCGTAATTTCGTATGTCGTCGGTGTTCGTATTTTCGTAAGTCGTCGTTGTTCGTATTCGGACTCGTTCGTATTTACGTAAGTTATTTTTTCGTTGATTCGTTTTTCCATTAGTCTAATTTTCGTTTATTCGAAATTCGTATTTTCGGTATATTTTGTATTCGGACGCATTCGTATTTTCGTAGATTTAGTTACATTCGTACTTTCGTAAGATTGATTTATTCGTACTTTCTTAACATTGTTTTCGTAGATTCGTAATCGGAGCATAATTCATAATTTTATGTAATGTGTATGCTATTACATGTTTAAGAAACAAAGAATTTCTCTCTCACAAGTCAGAACTTAATTCAAAAATCCACCAAAACAGTGCCTCCGATCCAACCACGTTTATCAACTAACAAAAAAAGTAACGAATTTATGAATCCATTCGAAGCACGTTAAGCAGCGCCATTGTAAGAGACACGGAAAATTACGAATCAACAGACAAAAAAAAAAAGTTACGAATGTACGAATTTTTTCGTTCATTTTGATTTTCGTTATTTTTGAATCTTTGTTCGGTATTTTCGTTGTTTCTGTTTTTTGTTTTTCGTATTTTCATTCATTCGTAGTTTCGTTGTTTCTAATTTAATTATTTCGTGTTTTCGTTGTTTTTCATATTCGTTCGTTTCGATAATTCTTTATTCGTTAGAATTTTTACTAAATCATTTGTTCATTCGTACGATAACGAATGAACGAATATAACGAATTTGAACGGAAAACGAATCCGTAACTAAACGAATTACACATGTCTAATAGCAAAGACAAGAAAAGAAAGGGAAAGAATAGAAAGCAGATTCAAACGGTTCACTCTATTATGAGCCTGCTCTGAGAGGAAGCACTTTGCTTTGCTGACAAACAAATTTGTTCAAGTGGCCTGATAAAAGACCATTTACCAGTCTATTTTTCCAACAGTAAGGAAGGGGACACCCCTGGAAGACCAGTATAATTCACCGCTGGTCTTGTTGCATGCACTTTTTGTCATGACAGTGGAACCAATAGAAAGTGTTCACTACATCAGGGAGCAACGTGGACACCCGGCGTGGAAGACCTTCACACTTTGAAGTCCAGAAAAGAAAGAAATGAGACTCGGGATATCACATGAGTAGAGATTCGGGTAGGTATTCAAGTCATTTAAATTCGATTTTTGTAATTACATGTGTGATTAGCAAGAGGGGAGGGGGGTATTGTTTATTGGGGGGACCCTGGCTGGCCTTTTTAGCATGTGGATTTTTTGCCTTTTATATACCATGGGATATATTTGCTAAATCTGGAGAGTGAAAAATCTGGTGAAGCTGTGCATGGTAGCCAATCGGCTTCTAACTTCAGCTTGTTCAATTAAGTTTTGACAAAAAAATGAAAGCTAACTGGTTTATATGCAGAGCTGCAGCAGATTTTGCACTCTTCAGTTTTAGTAAATCAATCCTAGACATGTGTGGTTCGTTTCGTTACGAATGAATATTCAGACGAATTTTTCATTATTTGGAGATTCGGATATATCCGAATACCCGAATTACAATATAAACAATTTTACCCAATGCTCCGAATTTCAGAAATTCGGAATTTCAGAAATTCAAATCAAATTTTACATTGAACTCCAGTCGTATTCTCACTACACATATTGCTGAAATCAAAGACTGTGTGTGTTATTAGAGTACCATTTTGAAATAATGCTGTTTTTGTTAAGTAAAGGTGATTTAAAGAGTCATTGTAATCATTTGATGAATATTTTTCTTTTCTTTGTTCACTTTGCTGCATTCGAATCGAAAACAATATCACATTTTCATGTCGACCGATTCGAAAATGTATTAATTTGATTGTTTCGAATCGAAAAAAAATCAGTAATTTGGAAGAAAATTACGAATACGAATTCTGAAAACAAATTCCGAAAACGAATTCTGAAAATGAATTGAACGAATCAACCGAATTTAACTAAACAAAATAACTAGAGAATCGAACGCAACCGAAAACAAAACCGAAAAAAAATCAGTAATTTGGAAGAAAATTACGAATACGAATTCTGAAAACAAATTCCGAAAACGAATTCTGAAAATGAATTGAACGAATCAACCGAATTCGTCATGCACATGTCTAATCAACCCCCATGAAACAGGTAATAGACCCTACTGGATTATTTTTTCAAAAATGTATATTAGGACAAGCACTTCTAAATAATATATAGGAAACAGATTACAACTCAAACTTTTCCTTACAAAAATATCCGTTAAATTGGCCTATAATAATGACAGATATAAGATCATGCACAAGTATGCTAACCTCACCATTACTCTGAGAATTACATGGAAACTGGTGTGATATTTTGGGAGCATGACTGCATTTCCTGAACAACTATTTCTGACTTGAAACACCTTTTTTGCACTAGCTGACATTAATTAGATTAGGTAGTTCAGGTTATTAATACTGCATATGATTGGTTTTGGCATTTGCTATTTAATTGGTGTGTTCACCTAACAAAAATGGGGCTTTTAATGAATCGTGCGTACAGTTAAACTTTTACCAATATTAATTAAGCTAAAAAGGTTATGTAGCTATAAAAGTTAAATACGCTTGTTTATTAAAAAGCGATCATGGAAAATTATGATGCTAAAACTTAACATCTGCAAAATTGTCAGGTAATTAAATTCGACAACCAAGTAATAAAAGGTTGATATGCAGTCTCTTCTGTGCCGTTTCATTAGATGAAGGTCTGCATTCCACAATTACCCTTTTTCGTACAAGATGTTCAGCTTGGCAAATTCAGCCCTCCCCACATATGTATGAAGTGATTGTGAGCACTTTAAAAGGTAGCAGAAACCACAGACCTCATTGTTAATATTTCAGATTAGCACATTCGTTGAGAGCAGCAATCACTCGCACATGTGGCTCTTATCATCCCTTGGTGGCACTTGCGTAGCAGTTCAACAGGTGCTTATATGTTCCGAGAAAATAAAGTTTTATTGGGGCTATATATGTTTTCAAAGCATAAGAAATCTGCAGATTGTCTAAATAAGAAGCTTCTCCTGTTTGTTTGATTTCATGTGGGAATCCATTTAATGTTCAGTCAACAACCACACAGCAGTCCTTTAGTGAAATAATAGAACAGTTAAAAAATATGTTAACCCAGAATTTCATATTCCTGATATGTACCTGCTGTACCATCTACTGTACTTGTATGAAAATGTATACTGTTATCTTTGTATTGCTTCCTTTGTGTGAAATGCCTGGTCTTCCTGCCAGTCACCCTGATTTCCTATTAAAAACTGAAACAATAGGCAATAGGCAGGAGAGCACCGCATGATCAATTTCCGAGCTGTGCTGAGAACCTGCCCTCCTCCAATGATCAGACTTGTGCTGATACACACCCCCTGCACAGCCATTCAATGGGAAGACCAGTGTGTTGTTGCTGCTTCTCCTCCCCCAGCTCTTTAAGATCCATATGCAGCTGCGAACAGAGGGTATGTGATCACTTATAAAAAGGGGGAATATATTTATAATGTTTTTTACAAGTATGCACAAATATAACGAGGAACAAGAAAGGGGGGGGGGTTATAGCGGTGCCAACAACAGCTAAACACAATACATATAGTAGAAATATATTACATTTCTTTACAAGAAGTTTAAAACCAAACGTTTCAAAATGTTGAACCACAGTATAGAAATGGAGCACTATATGGTTATTCTGTTGACCAAAAACGCTGATGGTAAGCAGGTGGATTCACTAGCCACTAGCTCTCTTTTTCCAAGTATGCACAACTATTTTGCATTTCATTTGTATTTTAAACTGAATGGGTTCATGCATTATGACATTCATTTTCAGGGAGAAGTTCTTTTGTTTTGTTCGCTGTTCACTACCCCTTTAACATTTTTTTTTTTTTAAGTTGAATTTGTTATTTTATTTTTTTTGTATCCCCTAAACCAGGGATATGAAATTAGCAGACCTCCAGCTGTTGCAGAACTACAAATCCAATGAGGGATAGTAAGACTCTGACAGCCACAAGCATGACACCAAGAGGCAGAGCCATAATGGGACTTGAAGGGTCCGCTAATTGCATATCCCTGCCCTAAACTCTCTTTTGTATTACCCTTGAAACTTTTATTAGAAATGTCAAGTTCAGAACTTTTGTTTGTTGCACTGTATCTGTAAGAGACTAGGAATAAAGAATACAACTTCAAATTCGTTGCATTGCATTCCAAAAGTTAGTAATAACATCCAAGAAAACCCAGGAGACAAAAATGACGTGTCCAAAAATGACGTACCATGGAACTGAGTCTCCAAATGTGTTCCTATTCTAATCTAACATGTGCGTCTATACTAATAAGGCTATTTTGTAAGTAAAGCTATATGGGAGATTCTTCCAGCCCTTCAGAAATGTATGTTACATGTCAGCACCAAGCACTATCAGACCAATTTCAGACCCCTCATGGTTACATGATGAATATTTGATCAAGATGGGAGACCAATTTCTGTAAGAGACAAAACTGTATATTGTAAAGCAGGGGTAGGAAACATTCAAGAGATGGAGATCTACTTTAACAACACCAATGAAGTCAAAGATCACTGGTCCCCCCCCAAAAGTCCTTTTTTTTTGCTAAAATATTTTTACTCAGAACTAAAATAAAATAAGTATTAAAAGAGAGTGCCAGCTTTAGGAGTGTGTTATGCAGAGAATGCAGGGATCACCAGTGCATTATACTCAGAATGCAGTGACCATGAGTGCGTTGTACTCAGAATGCAGGGTTAAGGAGTGTATTACGCTTAGAATGGTTAAGGAGTTTGTTGTGCTCAGAATGCAGGGTTTAGGAGTGTGTTACCCTCAGAATGCCGGTTTAAGGTGTGCATTGTGCTCAGAATGCAGGGTTAAGGACTGCGTTGCGCACATAATGCAGGGATAAGGAGTGTGTTTTACGCTCAGCATGCAGGGACCAGGAGTGAATTTTATGCTCAGAATGCAGGGATCAGGAGTGCGCTTTATGCTCAGAATGCACGGATCAGAAGTGTGTTGCGCTCAGAATTCAGGTATCAGGAGTGCGTTTTACACTCAGAATGCAGGGATCAGGAGTACGTTGCGCTCAGAATGCATGGTTAAGGAGTGCTTTTTACGCTTATTATCCAGGGATCAGGAGGGCGTTGCGCTCAGAATTCAGGGTTCTGGAGTGTATTAGGCTAGGAATGCAGGGTACAGGGGGGTTGGGTGTGGTTTGAAGGGTGGTAGAAGACACTGCTATGGGGGTGACCCTTCCCATAACAGTGTCCTCTGCCCCTTCATATCACCTCCCCCCACACACACAGTGGTGTCCTCTGCCCCCCTCCTCCCTTTCCCCTATAGCAGTTACCTCTGCCCCTCTTCCCTCCCATAATAGTGTCTTACCTTTTTCCACAGCGGAGACTGGGAAGCAGCACAGTTATGGATAGAGGGCAGAAGCTGGCATATTAGCAAGCTGGTGATTGGTTGCTTAGGGCCACCCTGTGTCCTAGCAACCAATCACCAGTGGTTTAACTTAAAAAGTTAATTTGTCCCGGTCCTCCCCCACCCTCAGTCCTGAGCAGTGCTTCCTCCCGGTCTCCGCTGTTCACTGATAACAGCGGTGGGGGAGGCTGGGGGCGGGAGGGAGAGAGAAAGGTACCGGGACATAGAAAGTGTGGCGGAGCTGCGGAGGAGGTGGGAGGGAGAGAGAGACCTGAATGGCACAACAGAGCCGGCTGGGAGGAAAGGCAAGGACCGGCACTTAGAAGGTGGGGGTAGGCCGCACAGGAACAGGTTCACGATCCACCTGTCACCTGCAGACGGTCAACAGGTGGACCGCGATCAACGGGTTGCTGACCCCCATTCTAAAGCATACACATGGTGGCTATCAGATAGATAGAATATTCTTATTTTGAGTTATCCCTAGTTTAGTTATCTGTTGGATTATGTGCAGAAAATGTGTATCCAAATGTATAAAAAAAAAGGATAAACATAGTGCATCAGTATTTTGGAATAAATTTCGTATGATACAATTAAACATTTTAAATAAACTTCTGACTTGCACAGTATGCAATGACAGTCTATGTGCCCTTACATGTACAACTGCAGATTTTTAAGAGCTTCAGCTTACATTAAAACAGTAACTAGAAAATGTAATCCTTCAATTGCAAAAAATAGTACTGATCGTTTCCTGCCTTGTGGGTCTATATCTCTGTCAATGGTTCTGATAGATGCAATGATATGACAGGTGCCCAGAGTGGGGACTGCTGAATGCCTAGAGAAGTAGGATGAGAAAACATTAATCAATCACTGTTATGCTCAATCTGCCACATGGTGCAGAAGCTCTAGGGGTCCTTGTGGTCATCTAGAGTGGCTAAGTTTGTCATATAAGTGCTCTCCTGCCCAACTTCCAGTGTTAGTCAATAATTCTTAGTCACAGTAAAAATCCTTATAGCGGCATGAACCTTAATTTTACTAAATTAAAACAAGTACAAGTCAGGATTGGAATAGTAAGCATTATACATTTACAAGCACTATACATTAATTTGTCTATGCCTATTGTCATTTTAATTTAAAGTGGAGTTCCAGCCTGTATTAAAAAAAATTAAAAGTCAGCAGCTACAAATACTGTAGCTGCTGACTTTTAATATAAGAACACTTACATGGTCAGGTATCCCGCAATGTCAGCACCCCAGCCGATTTGTCCATTGGCTTCTGACCAAAGGATGACCTTATTTGATTAATTTATTTTGAATCCATAATACTTTAATTTCTGAAAGTAGATAGTGCTCCCTGAAAACCAAAATAGAGCAGAGTTCCACCCAAAAGTGGAAGCTCTGCTTATCTGCTCCCCCCCTCTGGTACCACATTTAGCACCTTTCGAGGGGGGAGTGGATACCTGTCAAAAACAGGTACCCGCTCCCACTTCTGTGTAAGGGAACAGCTGGGCCATTCAGAAAGCGCAGCACGACTCATGCATGCGCAGTAGGAAACAGGCTTCACTTCCTGTTTCCCTTAGTAAGGATGCAGGCACCCTGCATCCTTAGTGTCCTTATATTAACCACTTCAGCCCCAGAAGGATTTATGCTGACCAGAGCACTTTTTGTGATACGACACTGCATCATTTTAACTGACAATTGCGTGGTCATGCGACGTTGCACCCAAACAAAATTCAGAAGCAGATTTGGGAGGTCAGGCACTGATGTTGGATGAGAAGGAATGGCTCACAGTCTCCACTCTAATTCATCCCAAAGGTGTTCTATCGGGTGGAGATCAGGGCTCTGTGCAGGCCAGTCAAGTTCCTCCACCCTATACTCGCTCATCCATGTCAGTGCAGTCATGTTGGAACAGGAAGGGGCCATCTCCAAACTGTTCCCATATAGTTGGGAGCATGAAATTGTCCAAAATGTCATGGTATGCTGATGCCTTAAGAGTTCCTTCACTGGAACTAAGGGGCAAAGCCCAACCTCTAAAAAATAACCCCACACCATACCCCCCCCCCCCCTCCACCAAATGATTTTGACTATTACACAAAGCAAGGTCCATAAAGACATGGATGAGCGAGTTTGGGGCAAGGAACTTGACTGGCCTGCACAGAGTCCTAACCTCAACCCAATAGAACACCTGTGGGATGAATTAGAGCTGAGCCTGCAAACCAGGCCTTCTTGTCTGCAAGAATGCGTGACCGCATAAATGCGCTTCTGGAAGAATGGTCAAACATTTCCATGGACACACTCCTAAACCTTGTGGACAGCCTTCCAGAAGAGTTTAAGCTGGTACAGCAGCAAAGGGTCGGACTTTCCGATGGCAAATGTGCGATCTAAGCTTTTTGTCGGAAATTCCGACCATGTGTAGGCTCCATCGGACAGTTTCCATCGGAATTTCCTTCGCACAAAACTTGAGATCAGGTTCTCAAATTTTCCAACAACAAAATCTGTTCACATAAATTCCGATTATGTGCAGACAATTCTGACACACAAAGTGCCACGCATGCTCAGAATCAAGCAGAAGAGCAGCACTGGCTATTGAACTTCATTTTTTTCGGCTCGTCGTACGTGTTGTATGTCACTGTGTTCTTGGCGTTTGGAATTTCTGACCAACTTTGTGCGACCGTGTGTATGCAAGACAAGTTTGAGCCAACATCCGTTGGAAAAAACCATGGGATTTTGTTGTCGGAATGTCCGATCGTGTGTACGGGGCATACGACTGGGATGCCATTAAAGTTCATGTGTGTGTATACTTTTGACAATATAGTGTATGTAAGAAATTTGGATATCTCATAAGTGACAATATCTTTTAACAGAAAACTCTTCTCCACTGATGCCTGCTGCAAGAAAAAACACAGTATTATTCTTTCTTTGTAACCGCAAAAAAAAAAATTCAAATATAACCTAAATGTAAATCCACAGAAAGTTTATGTAGTGAACTCTACTAACTTTTATATTTAGCAAACTCCACGCAGACCAAAGTTCACATCAGCTGCTGTATTCCAATTATTAAACTACCACCATACCCATTTGAGAAGTCGTTCAACAAATCATTAGACCTTATTTACATTTGGGTCTATAGTCAGGCACAAGCAAGCATCACCTTTATACTCTAAGCCCCAGGACATTTTCTATTTAGAGCATAGAAGTGGAAGTTTAAAAAAAACAAAAAAAAACAAAACAAAGAATTCCCTCAAATGGACAGTAGAGAAAGTGCTGTTACTTAGCAATGGGAACAATATTCATATATAATAATACAAAGTAAACATATTTTGTTTAACATTGTCAATTGACAGCAATTGCTTTTAAGCCTTGCGATAAATAAACGTTAAATCCACATGGAGCTAACTTGGTGAATGCTTGTTAGCAGGCAAGTACCCTGTGTGCTTTACATTTCATTCATTTACGCTGCAAGAAACAGTTCGAAAGGAACATTAAATTAAATTTGTGCAGAAAACAAGGCAACCAGGTAATTTGTTAGGAAAAAATCCATAGGTTTTTTAAGGCTATTACAAGCTCCCAGGTGGAAAACAGATGCTTTCTAAACTGGATAGTGGACTATGTGATAAAAGAAACAGTAGGATTTCCAGTTTTACAGTTTACAAAAAATACCCTTTATTTATAATCACCTCTAATGCATTATAATCTAAGAAAATTATTTTCTGTATCGCAAAATAGCTTCCTCAGTAATAACATGAACAACATACATGCAACTACATCTTATTTTCCTAAACTCTACAAAATATAGATTAGTAAGCATGCTTGTTATAATATCATAGGCAAGCCTAATTAACTTTCAGTAACTGTCTAAAGAGAAAACATAGCTAATTATGAAAAGGAAAAGAATGTTTGTTATTTTAAGATTATACATCTAGTTTACCGTAATTAAAAAAAAATTGCAAAACACAGAAAACTCTAGTTTTGTTCTGGGATTCAGCAAGTCATTACTGCATCCTGAGTTTAAACAGGATTTTTATTTTGTGAAGAGGAACACTTACAAAGACATAGGTCACAATGGCAATCCGGCAGTTGGTGACACCTGACAATCAACAGAATCACTAAACTGCAATTTATTTTTTCTATAATGGAAGTCATGCCATGGAAGTCAAGTCTAACACAGCAGGTTCTCAGTCTCTGGTGAGGGAGAGATGATGGAGTACCACATCATAGGAATGAGTAAATCTGTCCTGATTCAATTCAGAGGGGTTCATCAATCCCTGTTCCTGAAGTTGGCAGCATATCCTAATGAGGTTTAATTTGGGGTGCAAATCTTTTATTTTAATTTGCAAAGATAATAGAAAAGCTATTGTCAAAGAAGGGCATGAATATCCAGTCACTGTCATTTGGAACATTTACCAAAGCAAAAAAAAACAGGACGAGGACCTTTTTAATGAAGCTTCAAGGATAACATGATAAAAACACCAATCTTTTAAATGACATGCTTGGGAGATGCCTTTAAGCTGTATGTGGTGTTACAGAACTGTACAATTATCATGGACAGCACAAGCAACATCTTTTTTTGCCACCACTTATTTTGAATGTGTGATTGTTTATCTTTTACATTTAGCTTGAGTTTAATATGACATCAGCACCCCATTGCGATTCATTTGAACTTGGAAAAAAAAGGGTTTTGGGTTGTAGTTTTGGCTGCAACACCTGATTTTTTATTCAATGATAAGATGCTTGAATTAAAGAAAAGTAAAGCTGAAGCCATCAACATTGTAGAAATTGGACTGTAGCAAAAAAGTTTATTCCTTTACTTTGTGGGCTTATTTTTTCAAAGTAGCACGTTGCATTGTCTTAAAAGTTAAATAAACTAGCCAAATAGACTGCACAAAAACACTTCAAAACCACAACCCTACATTTCCCAAATCCACATTTCTCATATCCCCAATTATTTACACATTATTTAGAATATGGACTTCAGTTATGTGATTGGCATACAAATCTCTACAATGTAAGTTTTTTTTATTGTATCTGCTGCTGGAGATTAATAAATAAATGTCCTCAAATTAGCCCCATGCCCAGAGCCTTAAGGCCAGCTTGGCCAAACTGCTAGCTTTGCAGCTGCTGCTAATACAGCTTGTGAAATTACCCCTTTAAGTAAGCTTATTGCCAGTGCTACACTGCAGGCAGGTACCAAGCCACCATTACTTTGCCCAGATAGAAATCCCTGTCCTCCACCAGTATATGCATTGCAATGGGGTAGCTCAAAACAGAGGAGGTATACAAGGAGGTAGAGGCTTGGGGTGCTAAAGATAATGCAGAGGATGACATTTTTCAGGTCTCATGTATTTTTTTTTTTATAATCAGGGCATCGGAGACATAGCTGCAGGGAAAAACCTGCAGCTAAAGGCTGCCTGTGCTTCTACAATGCAGGGATATAGGCAGGAAGCAAATTAAGTGGGAAAATTCTATGCCTGGGAGAAGAGCAACAGCAACTTGTTGAACACAGAATCCTATGACTATAGGCCAGTGATGGCGAACCTTGGCACCCCAGATGTTTTGGAACTACATTTCCTATGATGTTTATCTACACTGCAGAGTGCATGAGCATCATGGGAAATGTAGTTCCAAAACATCAGGGGTCCCAAGGTTCGCTATCACTGCTATAGGCTGTATGCGCTTTCTCAAATGTTCCTTCAATGGTCAAACATATGAAACAGGCAGTCAGGAAGCTGACATCTTCTGTCATAGACTGTGACAATAAGGACTAATGTGCCCCTTAATCAAACCAGGCAAAGACCTGCTGCGGAAAGCTTTTTACAAAAGTTTTGATGCATAAAATGCAACTCCTTCCATATTTACCTTAAGTTCCTGCCTTGTGTGGCCCCACATAAACATATTTCCAGACCCTATATAATTTCTTATTACTTTTTATTTTGCACAGATTTCAAAAATGTTTTATTTAAATCATTGTGTTTCCTTGCAAGGCCATCACTGCTGTGGTCGTGCAAACACAGGAAGGGATGGCAATGCAAACTGGGTGTTCCCTATGCAAAAACAGAAAGGGTTCCTTGTAGGATAATGCCACCAGCTCAGACACTAGTCTTAAACCCCATACACACTATCAGATTATCTGCAGACTTTTGTCTTCAGATTTACCAAAACCATATAATATGAGGTCAAACCTTAAGATTTTCAATTTGTATGCAATCAGGCAGGCCCTTACACTACATGGTTTTGGTAAATCTGAAGACAAAAGTCTTCAGATAATCTGATAGTGTGCATGGGGCTTTACAGAGGTGATGGCTACATGAACCACATTACCGATAAGTGTAAAGAGAGGAATGTCTAACCACTTCAGCCCCGGAAGATTTTACCCCCTTCCTGACCAGAGTATTTTTTACAAGTTGGCACTGCGTTGCTTTAACTGGCAAATGTGCGGTCGTTCGGCGCTGTACCCAAACAAACTTTGCGTCCTTTTTTTCCCACAAATAGAGCTTTCTTTTGGTGGTATTTGACCACCTCTGCGTTTTTTTTATTTTTTGCTCTATAGACTAATTTTGCTATAATAAATGTCCCCAATTTTTTTTTTTTAAAACAAAGTTATTCATCAGTTTAGGCCAATATATAGTCTTTTACATATTTTTGGTAAAATTGCAATAAGCGCATATTGCGATGGACAGATCGGAGACTTTTGACACTTTTTTGGGACCATCGGCAGTTATACAGCGATCAGTGCTATAAAAATGCACTGATTAATGTGTAAATGTCACTGGCAGGGAAGGGGTTAACACTAGGGGGTGATCAAGGGGTTAATTGTGTGTTCCCTCACTGTGTTCTAACTGTGGGGGGGGGATAGGAATGATTAGGAGAGGAGACATATTGTTTTTCCTACTTAGTAGGAACAAACAATATGGCTCCTCTCCTGACAGCAAAAGGATGTGTGTGTTTACACACACAAATGCCCATGCTAGAGCTCGTGCACATGATGGCACGTGGCCACCAGCGATATTCCCGCAGGCCACGCACATCGGGTCCCCCACCATGCAGCGGGCACGAACGCCCTCTGGCTGCCGCTAAAGAAATGGACGTACCCATACGGGATTTCGCCCAGGGTAGCCATTCTGCCGCAGTTTATCTGAAATGCAGGGAGAATCAGATTCAGATCCTATGGAGTCACAGGGGAATGGACAGGGTGAACTATATAAAAGACTCTGTACAAAAGTCTTAATGAAAGAATGAGAGGCCAAAAGTCTTTGAAACAAGGTTGAAAGAGCAGAATCTGGAACTCTGATAATTCTGAGGGCCAAACGCTGGTCCATTCTCACCCATGTTCCCACCCATCATCACTATTTTTATATTTTTTTAACATGATTTACAGATGTAATTTTTTGTAATTTAAATTAAAATGTTTTTTACTTTTTTTTCTCTTCACTCCTGTGTATAGAAGAGAAACACACATGTTTGGTATCTTGGATAGATGTCTGGTATCTTTTTTCATGTCTTTTGCAAACGGTTGCTCCTTAAATTTATACCTGATTCAAAAGTTTTGGAATGTATCACACAGATGTGTCACTTAACAGGCAGGTTAAAGGCACACCCATGCATGTTATTTTAAGGAATTTAGACCTTTATTGTTGACATTAAAGTTTAATTAAAATAGATTTTGTCCATCAAGCTGATTTTTTATTAATTTTTTCTTTAGTAGGTGCTTTCCATTGGGCAGTGCCCAGACCCTCATGCCAACAATTTGACAGTCCCTTGTCTATAAACCTAGAAAATGGCCATTACTGGTTTTCATCATTCAACTCACATTGACTTCAATGATTTATGAATTTGGCACATAAACTTGCAAACCTGCTTCAAACCGAAAAAACCTTCAAATTAACGAAAACAAGTTTAACAAATTTTTCCGGAAGTTCAAAATTCGTAAATAAGAATGAAAATCCGAAAATTCAAAAAACCTAAAATCCAAAAGACCTGAAATCTGAAAATAAGAACAAAAATCCGAAAATCGGAAATAATAACTAACTAATTATAACGTAACTATTACTAAACTATTCAATCATAGGAATTGGATTTTCCTTTCAAATTTGGCTTTTAGTGAACGTAATGAATACGAATGTATGCAAAGTTACAAATTATTCAAAATAACGAATGCAGTGTCTAAAGGACTGGAACATAACAAATTACGTTTTATTATTATTATAATTTCATTCTGTTTCATTTGTTTAGATGCGGCATTCATTATTTCACATAATTTGTAACTTCAAATAAATTTGTATTTGTTACGTTCACTAACAGACAACTTTGAAAGGAAATCCCAATACCTATAATTTTATATTTATTTATTATTATTTAGTTATAATTTAGAATTTTCGGATTTTCTTTATTATTTTTGTATTTCCAAATTTCCGAACTTTTCCAATTTTAGAATTTTCAACTTTCCGAATTTACGAATTTTATAATTTATGAATTTACAAATTCTGAATTTTCTAATTTACCTCACTTAACAACTTCTGATGGTCTTGTAAACATGGAGGTTGAATTACTGAAGCCAACTAGACTGTTCACTTTGCAAGGGAATATGCCCCCGGGCTCAGTGAATGAGGTGAATCTCTGCTGCCTTTAGTTTTCCAATCATGTGCATGCAAAATGTTGAATTATTTTATTTTCCTTGCACATCGGGTATTTTTTGCAAAGTGATAGTTTATCACGTTCACTAAGCTCTGGGGCAAATTTGCTTGTAAAATACACCTTCCCTCACAAAGTGATTAGCCTATTTGATTTGGGTAAATCAACCCCATGGTGTGAAGGCACAGGGAATGCAGGGCAAAAAAAGCAGCATGGAGGACTGCTAATTGCAGAATGAAAATGGCACAGAAGGTTTGGAGCAAACTGCAATCTGTTATAACTTTGTGGTAATACATTTCAAGCAAATTGTTTAAATACAAAACAAATGACAAAATCAGAAATCAATTTACTCATATCTATCTAGAAAGTTTGTCTATAACTGCTAAATTTGGCACAGCAAAGTGCCTGAAATTATTCAGAATTCTACATGGACCAAATCTTCCAGCTATATTTTATCTTTTGGACACCATCTGTATGTTTTACTGCAAGGTAATCCCACGAGCGAAAGAGAAAAGTACACTGATTGATTTTGACACATGAGCATCTTTACAAAATGTAAAAAGAGGTAGAAGAAGCTTCAGTTTTTCTTTCCTTCTTATGCAAATCTTAATAAATACTTGCAATATTATTATCCATTTTTACATAAATATAATTTATTAAAGGTAATTACATATCACTGACAATTTGCACAACACTGTACATTTATTTTGTACGTTCACATCAGTCCCTGCCCTCAATGAGCCTACAGTCTAAGGTCCCTATCTCAGATAATATGGCCAATTTAGTCTGGAAACAATTAACCTCCATGCTTGTGTAGCTTGGGAGGAAACCCATACAATTACTGATAGAATAAACCACTTAAGGACTGAGACACTTTCTGAGACTTGGTGTTTACAAGTTAAAAACATTTTTTTTTTGCTAAAAAGTTACTTAGAACACCCAAACATTTTATATATTTTTTTATAACACCCTAGAGAATAAAATGCCGATTGTTGCAATACTTTTTGTCACACCGTATTTGTGCACTATCTCAGATAATATGGCCAATTTAGTCTGGAAACAATTAACCTCCATGCTTGTGTAGCTTGGGAGGAAACCCATACAATTACTGATAGAATATGCAAACTCCATGCAGTGTGTCATGGTTAGAATTCAAACTGATGAGTTTAGTGTTGCAAGGCAGACATGTCAACCACTAAAGCCATTGTACTGCCTATATGTATGCAAACTGAAAAACATGTAGTGCTCACCTATTTATTTTGCTAATATTAGATAAAGCAAAAGAGAGATTTTCAAAGTTTTTTTTTTTTCAGAGGTTTGCATTAGGACAAGGGCAAATTACCTTTTGTTAAAAATCAGGTGGGTAGACAGGTTTGTTGACATTCTACCATACCAGGTTTGTTGGACATTCTACCATAATACAACTGCATTGTATATACTGTTACAGAATTGAAAGGGTATTTAAAATAATTTACAATAGGGTGGTACTGGCGCAAGCTGTTAATCAATAATATGAAAAAAGAACAGGGATCATTAATCCAGAGGCCAGTGGTCTGTGAAAGGCATGTGGATGGTGTAAAATAGAGGGAATTGGTCTCTAAAACAGTCAACAGGGGGCGATCCAATGGTGGTGATGAAAAACAGTTCATTTCATAACTTAGGGCAAGCCTCTTGAGGAAAGTAGGAGCAAACTCCAGGAACACGTAAAGACAGAGGCGCCGCTGAAGTAAAATTGTATGACATTTTTTTTTTCTTCCAATAGATTTTATTGAAAGAAATTGCATTACAAGATATAATAATGACGATAAGACATTTCCATGTTTCGCTAGACATATATAATGTTGACTAGGCGTTGTCAACATTATATAAAAGTGCGCTTGTAAGACCGCTGCACAAATACGGTGTGACAAAAAGTATTGCAACAATCGGCATTTTATTCTCTAGGGTGTTATAAAAAAATATATAAAATGTTTGGGTGTTCTAAGTAACTTTTTAGCAAAAAAAAAATGTTTTTAACTTGTAAACACCAAGTCTCAGAAAGTGTCTCAGTCCTTAAGTGGTTAAATTCATCACATATTGTTTTGATAGTGGACATGTCAGAGGAGGGGTTCGCTGAGAAGATGAGAACATCATCGGCAAAGAGGGAGGTGCAAAGCTCATGGTTGCCAATGTTGATCCCATGTAGTGGGGCCTTTTGGGTTAAGTATCTACAGAGGGGTTCTAACGCAAGATCAAAGAGCAGCAGGGAGAGGGGGCAGCCTTGTCTCGTTCCCTTGTGGAGGTGGAATTCATTGGAGAGAAGGCGTTCATGAGATGGTTGAAGGGGCCAGTAAAGCCCATTTTTGTTATGGCCATCGAGAGCCATTCAAAGCTAACATTATCAAAGGCTTTCTCCACATCCATAGTAATGATGGCAAAGTCCCCCCCTCGGTTGCACTTGACATGTTCTAGGACCATCATTACTTTACGGATATTTAGTGTGGCTGTTCTCCCTTTTTTACGAAACTTGACTGAGCGGAGAGAAGGGGGTAAATCCTTCTGGGGCTGAAGTGGTTAAGTGAGGGAGGTAGCTGTATGCAGTGAGGCCACAGAGGACATTTCAGAGAAAAGGAGATCGCGTAGTATTAAAAATAATACAAATAACATGGAGCTACCCCCAAGTGTTTTAGAGGGTGTGGTCAGGATGGAACCACTTATCATATATGGTGGATATGCCCTAAGGTTAGAATATTCTGGATCAGGGTCTACAACTTTATATATACCCTTATCCAGATAAACTTGACCAAAACAGCAGGTGGAAGCCTCTAACTCCCAAAGGCGGTTACTCCCATTCATATTCATATCAGCAAAAATAACAATAGCCAGGAATTGGAGATCCACCACCCTGCCATTTGGTCAGCTAAAAAGTAAAATGTCGTGGCTAATGTTGAATGAAAGGTTGACAGCAATGGTCCAGGATAAAATGGGGTTGTTCCACAAAGTCTGGGATCCGTGGCTAGATTATCTTGACGTACTCACGTAGATACTGATATACGCAATGGACATCTGGGAGCAGGACCGCAGCTCCTTCATATCCCCCCTTCTCAAACCCCCCCCCCCCTCTTAACCCTATTTCACCCTCATACCTCTTCTGTTACTTCTTCTAAAGTTCTCACTCTTAAGTAAATTACTTCAATAACGCAGTGTTAAAGGTTACACAGGCTCATATATAGAGGGCTGAGTATGGTCCGGCCCTTTGGGAGTCCGTCTGCATAGGGGGGAAACTCGCCCCCCCCCATTAGCAGGATGGGGTATGGGCTCTTCCCGGTGGGGGAGGGGTAACACCAGACAAGCCGGAAACATAAAAAGGCTAAGAAACCCCTATCTTGGAAGTCCGGTGCACTGATTCTTTTGTTACTTTAACTAGATGGCACACTTCTCAAGGATTCATTAAAGAATGTAGATAAGGCAGGTGTATTCTATGGTATGCCAATGGGCCAAAATATGATTCCCCTATGGCTTTGAATGCTGTACAAAATGCATAGAGATGATATTGTACTGTACTAAAAATCTTTAATAAACATCATTGAAACAAAAAAAATAATACAAATAATACAAAGGCCTGCTAGTGTGTCGGAGGCTATAACAGAGGAAAACATTTGTGAAGGTGGAAGCCACCCTGAGATAACCAACACTCCCACTGAGCCGAAAGAGAAGGGGCAGGGAATATACTAGAAAGAACATCAGGGGCGGGCGGAGTTTCACGCATGCGCAGTGTATTTAAAGCGTAACACGCCTGCGCCGTACGTACGATCTGTGAGCGGAGGACGAAGTAACAGAAGCGATGATCATTATAATGAAGGTACAATTTTAAGCTGGTGCATCAGTGGCCTATACTGCTTATAGATTAAGGCCTATATTGGGTCAAGATTAGGAGAGTTTCACCTGACATTAGGGTTTGTCTTGTGTTGTGTCTTGCAGAGAAAATGGATCCCTTCAATGATAGGGAATTTCTAGGAATATTTATTGATATGTTCAGGAGCTGCCCTGTCTGTGGCAGAAGAATCACCCATTTTATATTAATCAAACAAAGAGGCAGGCAGCACTGGAGAAACTGCTTGAATTTGTGAAGCCGATGATCCCCACGGCAGACATCAATTATTTAAGGTCCAAAATTGGTGGCATGAGGAGCACTTATAATAGGGAGCGCAAGAAGGTCCAGGATTCCCAGAGATCAGGAGCTGCAGCAGATGGTATTTATGTACCCTGTTCTGTGGTACTATGACAGACTGCATTTTCTGTCAGACCAGAGATAACCCAGGCCAGCACTCTCCAGTCTTCCTTCAGATCTTCCTTCCCCCCAGCTGAGGCTTCCGACGACCAACCTAGGCCTTCCAGGCAGCAACATGTGGAGGAGCCCAGCTTGAGTCAGGTATAGCATTCTTCAAAATATTTCTGTTTGTCAAATTAATGATGTTAAATATATGTTAGTTTTGATAACTAATTTCTGATTTCACAAAGTGTTTTACATATCAATAGACAGTAGTAGCCACAAATGATTGGGACAAGAAAAAATATTTATTAAAGAGGGACTGTACCTGAAATTTTTTTTTTTAAAAGCCAGCAGCTACAAATACTGCAGCTGCTGACTTTTAATAAATGGACACTTACCTGTCACAGGTTCCAGCGATGTCGGCAGCAGAGGCCGAGCAATCGCTCGGCTCTCTGCTGCTGCCGGTGCCATTCTCGGTGAGGGAATCAGGAAGTGAAGCGTTGCGGCTTCACTTCCCAGTTCCCTACTGTGCATGCGCGAGTTGCGCAGCGCAATGAGAATCGTCCGCGCTGTCTGCTGGGACCCGTGTGTGTCCCAGCAGACAGCGCGCAGGGACAGGAAGTGGCATTGACTCCCGTGGGAGTTTATGCCCGGAAGTTGGTTTAAATACCTGTCTTAGACAAGTATCTGCACCACCCTCCCCCCTGAAAGGTGCCAAATGTGACACTGGAGGGGGGGAGGGATCCGATGAGCGGAAGTTCCACTTTAAGGTGGAATACCACTTTAACATTCAATTTGCAACAGTCATGAGCTGAAAATTGTGTATGATTGATGAACCAAAAAATAAAACGATGTCCCTTTTTCATACATAGGAAAGTATCAGCCAGGAGGAGGCCGTGGAAAGTGGAAACCAGGAGGTGGCCGGGCCCATTAGCCTTACCAAATCCCAGGTCCCTCCCCTCGGCCTTCGACAAAAAAGTGCCAGGAAGAGGAGTAATCTGGAGGAGGCAGCACTTGGCCTATTTCTGAAGGCTACTGCGGCCCTCAGAACCCCCCCCCCCAGTCTTCAAGAGGACTATGCCTACATGACAGCCTGCAAAATTCTGGAAATGGAGGAGGGCCAATGCCTCTTATGTGAGGAAGTGATCTTACAAGCCCTAAATAAGGGGTTAAGGGGCAAACTCACAAGCCAAAGCCCCATTCGCGAGTTAAACCATGGTCCTCTGCCTCCACCTCCTGCCACAACTCCAACACCAGAGCCACAGCCTGGAAGTAAGCATGTAAGGAAGACAAGAGAGTGGTGTCCTGGGTTCAGACGCAGGCTGTTGTATGACCACAGCCTGGGGACAGATATGTTATCTGCTGCTGTTCCTGATCTCTTGTAGTCTTGGACTGGATTGTCCTCACTATTTTATGGACTGCTCAGGTCACCAATTTTGACTGTAAAATAATTGATGTGTGCCCTGGGGTACAAAGGCTTCGCAAATTTCACAAGTTTCTCCAGCGTTGCCCTCCCTCTTTATTTTGTTATGAGTAAATGGCTATTTCTTTTTCACAAATACTTGGCTATGTGTTTTAGTTCAAAAAAGACAGTTTGTTTGTGAGTAGGCAGGTACATTTCAAAAATACAATGTCAAATTACCAAGGGACACCAATCAACCTCCTTGAGGTAAAAAAACAGGTATTCCCGAGTCTGGCTCGGGGTGAGATTTTAGTTCCAAAAGCGGTATTCCTGAGCCAGGGACCTGGAAGATGTTTCTTACCTTGTCTCTGGGATCCCACGATGTACTCCCGCGGTGTACGGCGTCCGGATCTTCCTGATCTTCCGCCCGATGCACTGTGTGCCCTGGCTTCCGTTCCCTGCGAGCGTCGTGACGCAGGGGGTGGAACCGGCGACAAATTCAAAATGTATAAAGCACAAGCACACTGATACATTGTAATCCTCTTGGATTACATTATTAAATAAAAAAATAAAAATAAAATAGACCTTATTTTGCCCCCCAGTGCTTTATCCAGTGCCCTTGCCTGCAGCATTATTGTACTTTCTGTCAGGACACAGCGACCATGGCATCAAAAAAGCTTGCCTCTACCTCTAAAGTAGTATATGACCTGCTGGAAAACAGTGGCAGCGATACCGAATCGCTTGCATATTTGAGTGACAGCGAATCTTGGGGAAGTTCATCCTCAGGCACGGAAAGCGATTTCAGCGAAGATCCTGCGACTGTGCCCAGCGATGTGCGGACTTGGTGCTCGAATGAGTGCGGTACGGAGCATGCAGCGCCCCCAAGATTTCCATTTAATGGAGCACCCAGTATCAAAGTGGAGGTCGAAGATGACAACCCCCTGGCATACCTTCAACTCTTTTTGACCAATGAGGTTATAGAAAAAAATTGTTACGGAGACAAATCGGTACCAGGAGCAACAAGCTGCTACGCTTTAGAGGTTTGCAAGGAGCAGAAAGTGGGAACCAGTGACAAAAGAGGACATCTGGAAGTTTCTGGCCTTTCTGGGAAACCCCTGCAGAAATGGTACTGGACAACCAACAAATTACTAGCCACTCCTTTTTTTGGCACTGTAATGTCGGAGTACAAATTTTCTCTCATAATGAAATATTTGCACTTTCAAAATAACGAGGAATTTGATGAGACTTCTTATCCAGCACCAAAACTGAAAAAGATTTGGGAGATATATCAAATTATTCTGAAAAATTTCCAGGAGACCTATGTACCAGATAGAGACATCAGTATCGACGAAAGTCTAATGGCCTACAAAGGAAGACTCAGCTGGATACAGTTTATCGCGTCTAAGAGAGCACGATTTGGCATAAAATCATTCATGCTCTGTGAATTCAGCACCGGTTACATATGGAATTCGGTCCTTTACACCGGGAAAGGAACCAAATTCAATGAAAGATTCAGTAATTATGGAATGGCAACCGCTTCTGTTCTTACTTTGATTGAGCCATTGCTGAATCAGGGATACTGTGTAACCACGGATAATTTTTACACTTCTCCAGAACTCTATGAGTTCCTTCTACAGCACAAGACGGATGTATATGGGACCGTTAGAGCTAACCGGCGTGACATGCCGCCAACCTTTGGCAATAAAAAGCTCAAGGCAGGAGAAATAGTTGCCTGGCAGAAAGGCAAAATGATGGCACTGAGATGGCGCGACAAAAAATATGTGTGCCTAATGAGTACTATTCACAACACTCTACTGTCATGGTGCACACAAAAGGTGGAAAAGACGTAATGAAACCACAAGTCGTGATGGACTACAACCACACCATGGGAGGTGTTGACAGAGCTGACCAGGCCATGACTTTTTATCCAGCCATGAGAAAGCAACAACATTTTTTTTCAGGCATCTTCTTAAACAGTGCCTGTGGAATGCTTTCATTCTTCTAAAAAAAAAGAGTGACAGGCCTGTGGTTCATGCGGACTTTGTTTGGAAAGTTGCCGAACTTATATTTCTCAAGCACCAAACACCAACGACTGTAAATAGATCTGGACGTCGTGCTGCTGGAGTTGTGAACCCGAAACGCCTGACTGGTCGTCACTTTATGGACCACATTCCCCCAACGGAAAATAAGGCAGCACCCACAAGGATGTGTGTGGTTTGCTGCTCTAAACGTGACAACACTGGAAGCAAAATCAGAAAAGAAAGCAGGTTCTACTGTCCTGACTGTGACGTTGAACTTTGTGCTGTACCATGTTTTAAAATTTTCCATACCCAGGACGTTTACTGAAGCAATATGATTACTAATATTGCACCTTTGTTTGGGCAAAAAAAATGTCAGTGTTTTTGATTATATTATTTACTAAAATTTAGTGAATAAAAACTATTATTATTATTATATTATTATTTGTTATTATTTATAGTTATTTATTATATTATAATTTATGATTTTGTGTTTCAAACTTTATCATACCCGGGATGTCTACTAGACTCTGGTTTGTATAATGATACCGCTTTCAGCAACTAAAATCTGAAATAATCATACCGCCAGGGAGGTTAAAGATACATACTATTTACAACGCACTGGGACGGCGATGGGTTCTAATGTCGCCCCCCCCCCCCCCATATGCCAATGCTTTCATGGATATGCTAGAGAATGCATTTATATATCATTGTAGATTGTTTACAGATAATTGCATTGCATGGTTCAGATTTATAGATGACGCAATTGGCAAATGGGTGGGCGACCGAGAATCGCTATTGTTATTCGATTTTTATTTGAACAATTTAGTACCTGGTCTAAAGTTTAATATGTCCATCTCTGACACAACTATGCCCTTTATAGATACACTGCTACATATAGAAGAAGGTCATATTGTGAGCAATTTATATTGCAAACTGACAGATTGTAACCAATTGTTACATTATTCTAGCTTTCACCCGCCTGGGGTATTTAAATCTATACCCAGGAGTCAACTAAAGAGGGTGTCTAGAATTGTAAGTGAAAAGGATATTAAAGAAGAACAGTTCAATAAGATGGAAGACAGATTGTGCCAACAAGGTTATCCTAGGGATACCATACACCAAGAACGTATGAATTTGCACATTGATAAAATAAAGGACACATGGTGCAGAATGCCTTTCATCTCACAGTTTCACCCGTTCTCAAATCAATTTAACAACATAATTAGGAAACATTGGTCCATATTGAATAAAAAATTTCCGACTGTCCCCAAATTTTATCAGCCTCCATTACCCTCCTATCATAAAGGTAGATCGTTACGTGATAGGCTGGTAAAATCAGATCAATATAGGACCCCTGTTCCCCGTGTGACATTTTTATGACCTCCCAACTTCGGCTCTTTCCCTTGTCTTTCTTGTACACAATGTACAAGCATGATAAAAGGAAAGAGCTTCTGTCATCCACATAAAGGACCTGTCAGTCATCATATGTTATATACATCATTAAATGCCCATGTGGGCTTGTCTACGTAGGGAAAACTACTCAGAAAGTAAAAGATAGGATAGCAAGGCACAAGTATTCAATCCGTGACAAATTGGAGAAATTACCATTGTCCAGAAATTTTTCTGAGAAAAAACATACTGTACCCCAATTAAGATATATGGTTATTGACGGAGTATCTGTAAACAGATGAGGGGGAGACAGGGAACTAATTTTAAAGAAACGTGAAGTCTATTGGATAGATCATTTAGACACACTTCAGCCAAAGGGGTTAAATACAGATTTTGACCTGTATCTATTTCTTTAGTGAATGCAAACAAACTATTTAAGTTAAAATAATGTTGACATTATTATTATTTTTCTTCTTATATAGTGGGAAATCAGATGCACCCATGTCCTACAAAATAGCTCCAACACCACCTGAAATGATTGATTGTATAGCTAAGAAATATAGAGTTAATTGTGGTTTAATTGATTCGAGCTTTATCCAATATTGTGATTAAGGAGCTTGTTTTTCTGATATATACCATGTGATGAAGGTTACCAGTTGCAGATATGAGATTGTGAGAAAGGGCGATATCTGTATAGCCCGAAACGTCTACTGCCAGTTGCATCTGGCACCTCATTGATTTTTTATTTGATATAATCGACTTTTTGAAAAATAAAAGAATCTTGTGCAGCAATCCGCATCGTGGTTTCTATATATCGGCCCATGGGAAGGACCAGATTGCTAGCACTAAAAGGATCATTCAGTGCATCTTACCTTTGAAACTGTGATATATATATATATATATATATATGTGTGTGTATATGGAGGAAAACAAAAATGGAAAATCATATGTTAGTAATATATCATAATGGGATAATACATAGAATTATAATGATGCCAGAAATTATGGTAACACATGTTCTATGTATGTATATACTCATATCAGAATTTTGCACTTATGTATACTAGCTTACTGGATATCAAGGAGACGGGCATGGTAATACCATGTGGGGATTCAATGGTAGGTGTATCCACATGTCGGTCAGGAAACCTTAGATGTGGACCCAAGGACTAGTCATATAGGTGGTACTATGCAAGGGTATGGTATGGATAGATATTATACATAGCAGACATCAATCCATCTTTCTTACTTGAGATGGATCTGGGATATGTCTGAGAGTTGTTTATATATATTGCACACCACCCTGACAGGGTGATAAAAATGATGTGCAATATACATAGAGTTATCTATGTACATAATGGTGGGTGAATGGGATGAGGTTGGGGTAATTATCAATCATGCAAAGCATGATGGGGGAGGTACAGAAAGCAACGATGAGGTGAGTACCCTACACAACATAATATGGGATGATCACAATGTGATCACCCCAGCTTAGGCAGAACTGTTGGTACAGTTCTGCCTAAGCCAACAGTACAGATCTTTTGGGATGTGTTTGGTCCACTTGGGGTAGTTAAAGTGAAGCAAAGAGTTTCCTGCAGTGGATTTGGTATAATATTACGAAATATTTGGTATAATATTTTGCATGGATTGACCTCTCATGGTGGCTCAGTTATAAGTCTAAGAAGGCTAGTGTGTCATTATCTTGGATGTATGTGAAGGAGAGTCTGAATAAGTTGTTATTGGAATGCAATACAAACTCCTTCACATGGTCTGGGGGCTGACACTGATGATGATTATGTCATCTATGTACTGCTGAAAAATATTAGGTTACTGGCAAATGGGTTATTGTTCCAAATATACCTAGACTCCCATAATCCCATGGCTAGATTGGCATATGAGGGTGCAAAAGCTGATGATCGGCGCCTGCAGGAGACCAGGCTAACGAACCACAGTAGTAACCCAGCCAGCACAGAGACTCACCCCACAGGACTTCCTGATGTGCTTCACTTCACTTACCCAGATCTAAGTGCTTGTATGCATTGTTTTATTAACCACTTGCCGACCGCCTCACGCAGATATACTGCGACAGAAGGGCAAGTACAGGCAGAATCACGTACCTGTACATTGCCCTTTAAGAGGCGGCCTGCGGACTTGATTGCCGTGGGGATACCTGTGATTGTCTCAAGGGGAGGATGAACGGGGAGATGCTAATGTAAACAAGCATCTCCCCGTTCTACCTAGTGACAGTGTCACTGATCTCGGCTCCCTGTGATCAGAGCAGAGATTAGTGACATGTCACACACAGACACGCCCCCCCCCCCCCACAGTTAGAAACACTCCCCTAGGACACACTTAAACCTACACTGCCACCTAGTGGTTAACCCC
Source organism: Lithobates sylvaticus (assembly GCA_028564925.1). Taxonomy (NCBI): domain Eukaryota; kingdom Metazoa; phylum Chordata; class Amphibia; order Anura; family Ranidae; genus Lithobates; species Lithobates sylvaticus. Next base: position 523,919,480 of record CM053029.1, read on the forward strand.
TTCACTGCCAGTGTCATTTACACAAGAATCTGTGCATTTGTATAGCACTGATTGCTGTATAAATGACAATGATCCAAAAAAATTGTCAAAAATGTTCGATGTGTCTGCCATAATGTCGCAGTCACGATAAAAATCGCTGAGCACCGTCATTACTAGTTAAAAAAAAATGCCATAAAACTATCCCCTATTTTGTAAACACTATAACTTTTGCGCAAACCAATCAATAATCACTTATTGCGATTTTTTTTTACCAGAAATATGTAGAAGAATACGTATCGGCCTAAACTGAGGAAAAAAAATATTTTTTTTATATATTTTTGGGGGATATTTATTATAGCAAAATGTAAAAAATAATGTGTTTTTTTTTTCAAAATTGTCGCTGTTTTTTTGTTTATAGCGCAAACAATAAAAAATGCAGAGGTGATCAAATTCCACCAAAATAAAGCTCTATTTGTGGGAAAAAAGGACATAAATTTTGTTTGGGAGCCACGTCGTACGACCGCGCAAATGATCAGTTAAAGTGACGCAGTGCTGAATCGCAAAAAGTGCTCTGGTCAGGAAGGGGGTAAATTCGTCCGGGGCTGAAGTGGTTAAAATGTCATACAATTTTACTTCAGCTGCGCCTCTACCTTTGTCTTTGTATTTAAAATGATTCCATCCTTTCACAAAGCATTCTTTTACTGAAATTGCACCTAGAATTGTAATAGATTGCTTAACAATAAAAGCATCAAGACGTAATATATTTTATCTCATATAAAAATAAAAGGCAGTCACTGTGGCACACACCAATAAACTCAAACTTGTAAGACAACCTTCTGCTAGAGTATTTACATGAGACACTAAGCTGGCCTTGGTGTAAAAATGTTCAAACATTTATTTTCTTCATGCCTTGTGATTTAGTAGGCTACAGTACACCTTTTCAAGGGTCAAAGAAAAAAGTGAGGTGCAAGCAATAATATATTGATAAATCATACTTGATCTAGGGGAATACTAAAACTCAGATGCTGTTGATAAATATATAGTTAGATCATACTTTACCAATGAAAGCATTTACACTTAGATGCTAAAGAGATAGACCTTACGTAGTTACATAGTTAGACAGCTGGAAAAATATGCTAGTCCATTTAGTTCAACCAATAGAAAAAAATCAATAGAATAAATAGAAAACCTCCATAAACATAATCATTTACCCATAGATATCCATAGTTAATCCATAGGATTGCAAAAAATAAAAATAAAACAAGCATGTTTTAATTTTTTCCAGTGGGGGAAATACAATTTTTTTCTTCTAAAACGCAAATTGAGATTTATTATAGGTATTTATGTAGCGCTGACAATTTTTTTTTGTTTACTGGAAAATTACTTAAAACCCTCAAACATTATATAATTTTTAAAAGCAGAGGCCCTAGAGAATAAATTGGCGGGTTTTGCAATTTTTTATGTCACAATGTATTTGTGCAGCAGTTTTTCAAATGCAATTTTTGGGAAATAATAAACTTTTTTGAATCAAAGCAGTGAAAATTGGCTGCACCTCACACTTCCAAACATCCAGTGATATAAAAATGAATGAACTCAAAGTAATATATGTCCAAAAAATACAAAGTTCATAAATGTCCAAATGATCCTTCTACAGTGCCTTGAAAAAGTATTCATACCCCTTGCAATTTTTCACATTTTGCCATGTTACAACCAAAAACGTAAATGTATTTTTTGGGGATTTTATGTGATAGACCAACACAAAGTGGCACATAATTGTGACATGGAAGGGAAATGATAAATGGTTTTCATTTTTTACAAATAAATATGTGAAAAGTGTGGCGTGCATTTGTATTCAGCCCCCTTTACTCTTATACCCCTAACTAAAATCTAGTTTAACCAATTGCCTTCAGAAGTCACCTTATTAGTAAATAGTGTGTAATTTAATCTCAGTATAAATACAGCAGTTCTGTGAAGCCCTCAAAAGGTTTGTTAGAGAACCTTAGTGAACAAACAGCATTATGAAGGCCAAGGAACACACCAGACATGTCAGGGATAAAGTTGTGGAGACGTTTAAAGCAGGGTTAGGTCATGAACAAATATCCCAAGCTTTGAACATCTCACGGAGTACTGATCAGTGATCATACATACAACCACATATAGCACAAGCAGTATATATTATGTTAACACAAATAATGTATCAAGGGGCATTCCCCAGCTACTTGCTGTTCAGTGCCATCATCAGTTTAACAACTGTGGATGGTTCCCAAGAGTAAGGGATACCAACGCGTTTCAAAATAAAGATATAATAATTTCTTCTTCAGGGATTTTTACCACTCTGTAACATAGAACAACTTAATTTTAGAATCAATACATCATGCTCACATATATTGAGCCCATTTGATACGTTCAGTGACCTTTACATTTTATGCTATCTTTAGCTAGAGTGCTCTCATAGCTCAAAATGCCCCCATATAGTTATTGTGGTTCATTATTCATTATTCAAGATACACAAGGATTGCTGGACTGTGTCCAAACATTTAACACCATAACTTCAAAAAAAGTAAAAACATTTTAAAAAGTATTATAATAAATAATACCCCGGGACGTATTACTGTATATATCTAGAAGCCAGGTGGGGGTACTTACAAGTAAATGTACAATTCTATGATATCCAGGAAATAAACCAGGCCATCAGGCCAGATAGGATGATTAGGATGATCCACAGTCCTCTATTGTATCCCTCCAGGGCCGTTCCGTGTTTGTATTAGCATTACAGCTCTTTCCCCAAGGATGTCTGTCCATACACAGCGGTGAGGGGCAGAAAGATGGCATCTATTGTGGTCCCCAGCATCCCCATATTTGTGCATGTGCGTTGTAATGATGTCATGCACATCCAGAGACCGGCTGCCGGCCGCATTGGAGACAAACGCTGCCGACACAGGGATAGCTTTAGAGCCTGAAAGCGGGACTGCGTCCCAAATATTCTCAGTGTTTGCTCGAGAATCTAAGAAGGCCCCTACTAGAATTGCAGGGGCCTTCCTGTGTCGAGTGTAATCATGAAGCTCCACATAATTCTATGGGGTTATTGAATAGTACAATGCAAATTATAATCAAAAAGTTTTACAACAATAATAAATCAAAACGTGTTGAATAAATAAATAAATAGTTGCACTAATTGTTGCAATCCATATTCGAAATCAAAAATATATAAACAGTGCCATGGACATTATTTAATTTCTTCCTCAAATTGTGCAGGGGGCTAATTAATCCACTTGTGAAAAATCAAAACATAAAAAACATAAATTTCAGTGACACATTCCTTTAACCTCTATTTCAATGTGTGATTTTATCTATGTCATTTTGGATCAAAGTCCAATATATCTTCTGTGCAAAATGATACTGTGGTAATCTTCTTTTAATCTTCTCATTCATAAAATAAAATAAAACTTGCTCCCCAATGTCCCCCTTCGGTTTTGTGCTCATCTCAATTGATGTGACCTCACAACTAAGTTTGGTCAGAAAAAGCGATTTCGTCTTCCAGGACTAATGAGATGTCCTTTTCTCCTTCCAGTTTCTCTGTACGTGTCTTCAAATGGCAGTGATTAACCAGTGCATGCAAAAGATAAGATGTTCCACATAGTGTTTAAACTGTTTAAAACTTTAAACTTTATTAAAATAAATATAATGCACCCACATGCATAAGGTGCTCCAGTGCACCAACTATGTACAGTGTTATTTAAATCATTGACAACAGCTCCGTGCTTTGCTAATGGGTACCTCAGCGTCTTGTTCCAACATATGCCCCTCCCCTACACGTTACGTCACAGGAATGATGTGAATTATAGGTGATAATGGAGGGAATATTTTTTTTTTATGAATGAGAAGATTCAAAGCAGATTACTATAGTATCATTTTGCACAGAAGATATATTGGACTTTGATCCAAAATTACATAGATAAAATCACACATTGATATAGAGGTGTGTGTTACTGAAATTTAAATTTTTCATGTTTTGATTTTTCACAAGTGGATTAATTAGTTCACTGGAAGAAATGAAATAATGTTGATAGCAATGTTTATATATTTTAGATTTTGAATATGGATTGCAACAATTAGCGCAACTGTTTATTTATTCAACACTTTGTCACATTTATATTGGGCATGTGCTACCAGTTACTACCTGAGATATTAGATTATTCCAGCAAACACTAGTTGCTCCCAAGTCTTTTTGATTATCAATATATCAAAACATGGTTATATCTTCTAAAACCCAAACTAGGAATAGGGAATGAGAATATACATTGAGCAGCAATTTTTAAATACTTTTTTGTGATGCTATATGAAAGGAACATGTAACAAATATGATTTTTCCATTTTGACAGCAAAAGTGTAAATACATGTATAGGCTCCAAGCACACTAGATAAAAAAAAAGCTCCTAGCAACAGCATTTGAGCATTTTTTCTGCTTCTAGAAAGCAAATAGTTTTATCCTATGTGCCAATGTACACTATTTTAGTCTAGAAGCGTTTTTGAAGCTTCAGCTTCTAGGAGTAGATTTTTTTTTTTGTGTGTGTTTTTGGGAGTGATTTGCCAGCAGAAAAAAAGCTGAATGCTCCTACCCACTGCTAAAAGCTGGCACAAAAATTTGCGTTTTTCATCCAGCGTTTTTCTGTAATTTTTGGCATTTTTAGCTTATAGTGTGCACAGAGCCTTCATTGTTTTTTTTTTTTTTTTTTTATATAAAATCATAGTGATCAAGGTGAAGATAACTTTTTCTCTTTTTCAATGTAAAAATGTATTTTTAAATCCTTAAGCTTTATAATGAGTCACTAAAAGCACTTATGGAAAGGACTATTTACACTTCACATCTCTGAACACAGTTTTATTTCTTACATATTACCACCTACACTAGTGTAGCCTTCAATTGAATTTCCCACTCTTTTTTCATTTATTAACCACTGAACTGTTGGAAAAATAGCAATGTGTTAGTAGAGACTTTTTAGCCATAATGGTTTACAAATCCGATAATTTTAATTGTGTTTTAATGGAATACCAACATTTTTTCAAATACATACTTCTTCTAGTAATGGTTGACGTAATCAAAGCAGACTATTATTCTAGTGCTTTTGGAAACAAGAACATCCAAGAATATTCTTAAAAGAAAAGTAGACATAATTTAAAAATTCTAGTGAGGTTGACACATATTGCTGACAAGGAACTTTTTTTTTTTATTATTTTAGGTGTTTATGCATTCTTTTTTTCTCTGTAATGGGTATATGAATACAACAGCACTAGAGCACTACAATAATAGTCTGCTTTGATTACGTCAACCATTACTAGAAGAAGTATGTATTTGAAAAAATGTTGGTATTCCATTAAAACACAATTAAAATTATCGGATTTGTAAACCATTATGGCTGCATGAACAACAAATGTTGTATTTAATTATACACAGCAAGGTTGCGCAAAGCTTAAACAGTAAAGGTAACAGTCACAACTGCAGGACTTTTTTAGATGAGCAACCACAGCATGCTTTCTAATATATTCGGCCTTCACTTCACTTCAATTAAAGCTGCTTCTGAGATCCTTTTGAGCTCTTTCACATGTGCTTATGACCTCCACCTGACCTGTTTTTTAATTGCCTTTGACTTGTATGGGGAGAAAAGTGATTCTAATGTAAAGAAAGGCATTCAAAATATTCCCTCAGAGGTCCTCTCAGAACTTTTTTTTCATCTGGAAAAAGGCCCTTAATTGCTTTCACAATTTGTAAACCCTCTAACAGACAGGGGGTGCAAACTAAACAAAACAGTTAAGTAAGGACATATTAAATGCACTGTTCCACTAATAAAAATGCATGCAACAAGTATATAACTTCATAGTGAGCAGTAAATAACTAAATCATTGTATTATTAAAAACACACCAAAGTACAACCCCATTTTAGGCCTTTTGTAAATTTTACTTTATTCTCATTAGTAGGGATGGGCCCGGTGCTCGATTCGAACCCACGTTCGAATCGAGCACCGGGCGTTCGCTCGCTCGGCGAGCCCAGAACTATTTGGGCCGTTCGCATCACATTCGTGTGATGCGAGCGGACCCGCAATGCACTGCGGACGGCGCAGTGCATTGCTGGCTGATGATTGGCCAAGCATGCACTGTGACCCCGCATGCTTGGCCAATCACAGCGCCGGAAACTAGGAGATCAATAATTGGCTACAGGCAGGACGCCTGTAGCCAATTAAAGCTCAGGGGCTTTAGTACACACCCCACCATTTAAAAGGCCGCCACGCCGTCGGCCCCGGTCACATGTGTTCCGGCTTTAGGGAGAGCAGTCTGCTGATTCTGTCTTTGCTTGATTGCTATTTCTTTGCTAAACCATTGCTACCTGAGTCATTCATCATTACTGAATACTGATCATTCATTGCTGCTGATTGCACAGTGAGTGTTATATTAGCTGCTGCTGGGGATTAGTCTGGTGTGTGCGTGCTGTTAGTACAGCATAGCAGTAGCACCAACCGCAGTGCTGTTAGCACAGCATTGCACCCCAACTTCTGTCCCAACCTTCTGTCCCATCCCAGGCAGGGATTTATAGGAGCCATATTGTGTTTGTGGCAGCACACATAGATCCTATATTTTCTTGTCAGCAGCACACATATAGTACCTATAGTGTCTTTGTGTCAGCAGCACCCATAGGACTTATAGTGTGTTTGTGGCAGCACACATAGCTCCTATATTTTCTTGACAGCAGCACACATATAGTACCTATAGTGTCTTTGTGTCAGCAGCACCCATAGGACTTATAGTGTGTTTGTGGCAGCACACATAGCTCCTATATTTTCTTGACAGCAGCACACATATAGTACCTATAGTGTCTGTGTGTCAGCAGCACCCATAGGACTTATAGTGTGTTTGTGGCAGCACACATAGCTCCTATATTTTCTTGACAGCAGCACACATATAGTACCTATAGTGTCTTTGTGTCAGCAGCACCCATAGGACTTATAGTGTGTTTGTGGTAGCACACATAGCTCCTATATTTTCTTGTCAGCAGCACACATATAGTACCTATAGTGTCTTTGTGTCAGCAGCACCCATAGGACCTACAGTGTGTTGTGAGCACACATAGGAGCTCTATTTTTTATACAATATACACTACCGACTACAATGGCTGGAAGACCGCCAAGGAGAGGCAGACCGTGCCGAGGCAAGAACACAGGGCAAGCAGGCTCTGTTTCTAGAGACAACAGTGCTGGTCGTGGACGTGGTCGTGCATCATCATCAGCACGTGGCCATGGGACACGCTTGTCTTTGTTTTCGGCAGCTGGACATGTTGAGCTGCATCATGCCGAAGGCTTGGTAGAATGGATGACCAAGCCCTCCTCATCCTCTCTCACCCAGGCTCAGGGTACTGGCAGAGCAGCTGCCAACGCGTACTCCATGGCATCATTAGCCACCCCTTCCCTAGACCCACCATGTCCTCCTGAGGAGTCCCCCGAACTGTTTGAGCACAGTGTTGGGTACATGCTCCAGGAGGATGCCCAACGATTCGAAGGCTCGGATGATGATACCCAGCTTGAGGAAGGCAGTAGTGTGCGCGCAGAGAGAGGGGATGCTGAAGGACAGAAATCTGGCAGTACTGTTCCACCAGCTGCAGCTTACTGCCAGGTTGGCCCTAGTGGTGAAGAGGGAGGGAATGATGAGGTCACTGACTCCACGTGGGTGCCTGAAGGGAGAGAGGAGGAGGAGGAGGATGCGGCGTAACATGTCCAACGAGGCAGGATGCCCCCTGGAGGTCAGCTACAGGCCAGCACACCAACTGTATCAGACCGCAGACCGCTCCGCCTGTGCAGGGCGCTGCCTCTGCACGTTATCACAAAAGTTCTTTGGTGTGGGCCTTTTTTGAGACGAGTGCATCAGATCGCACCACTGCTATTTGCAATATTTGTCTCAAGCGTATCTCGCGTGGCCAAAACATCAGCCGCTTGGGCACCACAAGCATGAGCAGACATATGTCGACCTGCCATGCAGCTCGTTGGCAAGCACACATAAAAGACCCACACCAAAGAACAAAGCGGACCTCTCCTTGCTCCTCATCAGCTGGGATCTCCATCCCCACCATATCTTCAGTCCTCTCTGAAAGCTGCTCTGAGAGGACTGAAGGTGTAGAATTAGGTGTGTCACAACCAAGTACTTGCAGTACACCGACGTCCGATTGTAGCAGGCAAATTTCCCTGCCCCAGCTGCTGGACCGTCGAAAGAAGTATACTCCCAGCCATCCACATGCCCAGCGGTTGAATGCTAGCTTGGCTAAATTGCTAGCACTTCAACTGCTGCCTTTTCAGTTGGTAGACTCGGCCCCCTTCCGTGAGTTTGTTCAATGTGCGGTTCCTCAGTGGCAGGTTCCCAAACGCCACTTTTTCTCACGGAAGGCGATTCCGTCTCTCTACCGGCATGTGGAAGGCAATGTCCATGCCTCGCTGGACAGGGCGGTCAACGGTAAGGTGCATATTACCGCTGACTCATGGTCCAGCAGGCATGGACAGGGACGTTATCTTTCTTTCACGGCCCATTGGGCAGCTGGGAGGGATGCAGGACAAGGTGCAGTAGTGTTGGAGGTTGTTCCGCCACCACGCCTCCAAAATGCTACGACTGGTTGTGACACACCTCTCTCCTCCACCCCCTCCTCTTCTTCTTCCTCCAGTGCTCTGTCCTCGGAACCAGCGGTGCTCCGTAGGCGTACAAGGGGCTACGCGAGTACGCAGGCAAAAAGATGCCATGCCGTGCTTGCGCTGGTGTGTTTGGGGGACAGGAGCCACACTGGGGCAGAGGTTCTGGCAGCTCTGCAGGGGCAGGCCGAGAGGTGGTTGACGCCACGCCAGCTTAAGCCAGGAATGGTGGTTTCTGACAATGGCACCAACCTCCTCTCCGCCCTGCGACAGGGGCAGCTCACCCATGTGCCCTGTATGGCTCACGTCCTCAACCTGGTGGTGCAGCGGTTCTTGGGCAGGTACCCAGGCTTACAGGATGTCCTGAGGCAGGCCAGGAAAGTCTGTGTGCATTTCCGCCGATCTTATAATGCCAGTGCTCGGCTGACTGAGCCGCAAAAGGAGCTGAACCTGCCCAAGAACCGCCTAATATGTGACATGCCCACCAGGTGGAACTCAACGTTGGCCATGCTGCAGCGACTGCACACGCAGCAGAGGGCCATCAATGAGTACCTTTGCGACTACGGCACCAGGGCAGGGTCAGGGGAGCTTGGCTTTTTTTCCCCACGCCAGTGGAGCATGATCAGGGATGCATGCACTGTCCTCTCACCATTTGAGGAGGCCACGAGGATGGTGAGCAGTGACAGTGCATGCATCAGTGACACTGTACCTCTTGTCCACCTGTTGGAGCATACGCTGCGTGGGATAATGGACAGGGCACTTGAGGCAGAACAGAGGCAGAACAGAGGCAGGAAGAGGAGGACTTCCTTGCCTCTCAAGGCCCCCTTTATCCAGACAGTGTTCCTTCTGTCCCACCCATCACACAGGAAGAGGATGAGGAGGAGGAGGAGGATTGTGTGAGCATGGAGGTGGAGCCTGGCACTCAGCATCAGCAGCAGCAGTCTTTTAGGGATGATGTACAGTCCCAACAAACCAGTGGACTTGTACGTGGCTGGGAGGAGGTGGCTGGCGATCATGTTGTCCTCAGTGACCCAGAAGACTCCGGACCGAATGCCTCAGCTAACCTACGTAGCATGGCCTCCCTGATCCTGCAAAGCCTGCAGAAGGATCCTCGTGTTCTTCGGATCAAGGAGAGGGACCATTACTGGCTGGCCACTCTCCTTGATCCACGGTACAAGGGTAAGGTTGCGGACCTTATCTTGCCGTCGCAGAGGGAGCAGAGGATGAGACATCTCAGGGAGGCCTTGCAGAAAGGTCTGTGCAACACGTTCCCAGAAACTGGGAGGTTACAAACTCCTGGTCCTGGACGACGAGTTGCTGAGGCTTCGGTCAGTAGCAGAAAGAGCGGTGGGGAAGGTAGACGTCTGACCGATGCGTTCAGACAATTTTTTAGTCCGCAGCCCCAAGGTATGATCGGTTCCAGCAACCATCGCCAGCGTCTGATATACATGGTGTAGGAATACCTAGGGGCAAGGTCAGACTTGGACACCTTTCCCACCGAAAATCCTCTGGCTTACTGGGTCCTGAGGATGGATCACTGGCCAGAGCTTGCACAGTATGCAATTGAGCTACTGGCCTGTCCTGCATCCAGCGTTCTTTCCGAACGCACATTCAGTTCTGCTGGAGGATTTGTCACCGATCACAGGGTGCGCCTGTCCACCGACTCGATTGATCGACTGACCTTCATAAAAATGAATCAGTCTTGGATCACCACCAGCTACCAGGCACTTGAAGCGGATATAACGGAATAATTTATAATGTCACATCCCTTCAAGACTGCCTATGCTGATGCTGAGTGACTGTCCTGTTATGTTCACTGACTATCCTCTTCCTCCTCCTCAATGATCCATGCCACCACACCAGTGCCTAAGGCACAATTTTTCAGCCCCTGTATAACAGGGGCGTGTAATTACATTTTTTTTAAAAAATGCTTCGCAACAGGTGTGACAGCTGTGCTCCAAGTACAGTATCTGTGAGGGGTTGCAGTGTTGTGGCACCAGCACCAGTGCCTAAGGCACAATTTTTCAGCCCCTGTTGGGGCGTGTAATTACAATTTTTAGGCAATGCTTTGCAACAGTTCTCATTGCTGTGCTCAGAGTACAGTATCTGTGAGGGGTTGCAGTGTTGTGGCACCAGCACCAATGCCTAAGGCACAATTTTTCAGCCCCTGTATAACTGGGGCGTGTAATTACAATTTTTTTAAAAAATGCTTCGCAACAGGTGTGACTGCTGTGCTCCAAGTACAGTATCTGTGAGGGGTTGCAGTGTTGTGGCACCAGCACCAGTGCCTAAGGCACAATTTTTCAGCCCCTGTTGGGGCGTGTAATTACAATTTTTAGGCAATGCTTTGCAACAGGTCTCATTGCTGTGCTCCAAGTACAGTATCTGTGAGGGGTTGCAGTGTTGTGGCACCAGCACCAGTGCCTAAGGCACAATTTTTCAGCCCCTGTTGGGGCGTGTAATTACAATTTTTAGGCAATGCTTTGCAACAGGTCTCATTGCTGTGCTCAGAGTACAGTATCTGTGAGGGGTTGCAGTGTTGTGGCACCAGCACCAATGCCTAAGGCACAATTTTTCAGCCCCTGTTTAACAGGGGCGTGTAATTACAATTTTTTAAGCAATGCTTCGCAACATGTCTGACTGCTGTGCTCCAAGTACAGTATCTGTGAGGGGTTGCAGTGTTGTGGCACCAGCACCAGTGCCTAAGGCACAATTTTTCAGCCCCTGTTGGGGCGTGTAATTACAATTTTTAGGCAATGCTTTGCAACAGGTCTCATTGCTGTGCTCAGAGTACAGTATCTGTGAGGGGTTGCAGTGTTGTGGCACCAGCACCAATGCCTAAGGCACAATTTTTCAGCCCCTGTTTAACAGGGGCGTGTAATTACAATTTTTTAAGCAATGCTTCACAACATGTCTGACTGCAGTGCTCCAAGTACAGTATCTGTGAGGGGTTGCAGTGTTGTGGCACTAGCACCAGTGCCTAAGGCACAATTTTTCAGCCCCTGTTGGGGCGTGTAATTACAATTTTTAGGCAATGCTTTGCAACAGGTCTCATTGCTGTGCTCAGATTACAGTATCTGTGAGGGGTTGCAGTGTTGTGGCACCAGCACCAATGCCTAAGGCACAATTTTTCAGCCCCTATATAACTGGGGCGTGTAATTACAATTTTAAAAAAAAAAACTTCGCAACAGGTGTGACTGCTGTGCTCCAAGTACAGTATCTGTGAGGGGTTGCAGTTTTGTGGCACCAGCACCAGTGCCTAAGGCAGAATTTTTCAGCCCCTGTTGGGGCGTGTAATTACAATTTTTAGGCAATGCTTTGCAACAGGTCTCATTGCTGTGCTCAGAGTACAGTATCTGTGAGGGGTTGCAGTGTTGTGGCACCAGCACCAATGCCTAAGGCACAATTTTTCAGCCCCTGTTTAACAGGGGCGTGTAATTACAATTTTTTAAGCAATGCTTCGCAACATGTCTGACTGCTGTGCTCCAAGTACAGTATCTGTGAGGGGTTGCAGTGTTGTGGCACCAGCACCAGTGCCTAAGGCACAATTTTTCAGCCCCTGTTGGGGCGTGTAATTACAATTTTTAGGCAATGCTTTGCAACAGGTCTCATTGCTGTGCTCAGAGTACAGTATCTGTGAGGGGTTGCAGTGTTGTGGCACCAGCACCAATGCCTAAGGCACAATTTTTCAGCCCTGTTTAACAGAGGCGTGTAATTACAAATCTTGATCTAATAACTCACAGCAGGGCCCATTCCTGCACCCAGCAAGAGTAACTGTGAGGGCTTACAGTCTTGTGGCAACACCGTCCACCACCACCACCACCACCACCACCACCACCACCACCACCAAAGGCCCAATTGTTCTGCCCGGTTCAACAGGTGCATGCAATTACAAATCTTGATCTAATAACTCACAGCAGGGCCCATTCTGCGCCCACCAAGAGTAACTGTGAGGGCTTACAGTCTTGTGGCAACACCGTCCACCACCACCACCACCACCACCAAAGGCCCAATTTTTCTGCCCTGTTCAACAGGTGCATGCAATTACAAATCTTGATCTAATAACTCACAGCAGGGCCCATTCCTGTGCCCACCAAGAGTAACTGTGAGGGCTTACAGTCTTGTGGCAACACCGTCCACCACCACCACCACCACCACCACCACCACCACCACCAAAGGCCCAATTTTTCTGCCCGGTTCAACAGGTGCATGCAATTACAAATCTTGATCTAATAACTCACAGCAGGGCCCATTCCTGCGCCCACCAAGAGTAACTGTGAGGGCTTACAGTCTTGTGGCAACACCGTCCACCACCACCACCACCAAAGGCCCAATTTTTCTGCCCTGTTCAACAGGTGCATGCAATTACAAATCTTGATCTAATAACTCACAGCAGGGCCCATTCCTGTGCCCACCAAGAGTAACTGTAAGGGCTTACAGTGTTGTGGCTACACCAACATCTAATAGGGCAAATTTCTGCAGAGTATATACGGCAGGCCCCTACTTTCAAACATCCAACTTACAAAGGACTCCTACTTGCAAACGGAAAGAGAAAACAGGAAGTGAGAGGAAATCTACCCCTAGGAAGGGAAATTCTATCCTGTTAGATTTAATTTGGGAAAAAGGTATCTCCTCTCTACTGATGCTTTATCACCAATCCTTGTTTCAATTAAAACCCCACTTTTCCAAAAACATTTGTCATTGGGACGGAAAGTGAGGTGAAATGTTCTGAACAGATGTGCAAAAACAGCAAATGTTACAGGGGTGATAACCCCTCCCTATGTTCTCCAAAAAGCTTAAAAATAGATTTTTTTGGGATGGAGCTACACTTCATAATGTACCTGTTCAGATTCTACTTAAGAACAAACCTACAGTCCGTGTCTTGTTTGCACCACCTATATACTGCTGTTCAGAGTATATAGGGTTGTAGGTATAGGGTTTTATTTTGGGTGCGGGGTCCCCCTTAATATCCATACAAGACCCAAAGGGGCTGGGGTGGGGTGGGGGGGGGGGGGGTGATGGGGTAGCCATGCCATTTTTCTCAAGGATTTTCAGCCATATGGCGGCCAGGACAAGACATGACATTAAAGCCGCAAGTGGTTTTAAATGGCTTCTTTATTTCCTTAAGGCCCCTTTCACACTGGGGCGGGGAGCCGCGGTGACGGTAAAGCAGCGCTATATTTAGCGCTGCTTTACCGTCGTTTTAACCACGGTATTCGGCCGCTCGCGGTGCGGTTTTAACCCCCGCGAGCGGCCGAAAAGGAGTTAAACACCCCCCGCAGAGCGCCGCCTTAGCGGCGCTTTGCGGCGCTATTACCGCGGTTTCACCGCGGTGTCCCATTCTAATCAATGGGTAGGAGCGGTATAGGAGCGATGAACACACCGCTCCTATCCCGCTCCAAAGATGCTGCTAGCAGGACTTTTTTTTGTCATCCTGCTAGCGCACCGCTCCAGTGTGAAAGCCCGCCGGCTTTCACACTGGAGTTAAAGGGGCAGGATTTTTTCATGCGGTGAACAGGCGCTATTTTTAGCGCTGCACCGCATGAAAAACGCTTAGGTGTGAAAGGGGCCTTACAAATGTCATTTTGTGCAGGGGCAGTTCTAAACACGGGAAACACATGCCACTTCACAGGCATACTTTAGACACCCCCCAGGTACCATATTTAAAGGAATATTTCACTTTTTTTTTCACTTTATGCATCATTAAAATGACTGCTCCCGAAAAAACTTTAGTTTTTAAAAGTTCTTTTTACATTGATATATGTCCCCTGGGGCAGGACCCAGGTCCCCAAACCTGTTTTATGACATTAACATGCATATTGGCCGTTGTAATTAGCAATTTTGATTTCGAATGTTCGCGTCCATTATAACGAATAGGGTTCGAAAATTCGCGCAAACTTTCGGTCCGTTGAAGGTTCTGGTGCGAACCGAACCCGGGGGTGTTCGGCTCATCCCTACTCATTAGTTTAAGCAATTTATTTTTGTAGAACAGTCGTGGGGCTACCAACATGCAGACTCCAGGCCAAAAGAACATCACAGTAAGCTGTATTTTTTCTCTCAACTCTAAACAAAGTCAGGCTTGTTGGACATAATTTAAAAGTTTAATCAAAGCGGAGTGCCAGCCTGGGTGAAAAATAATTAAAAGTCAGCAGCTACAAATACTGTAGCTGCTGACTTTTAATATCAGGACACTTACCTGTCGAGACAGCCCATGATGTCAGCACCCAAAGCAGACCCGTTCATCTGCTCCGGACGCAGGTGCCAGCATCCTTACTAAGGGAAACAGGAAGTGAAGCCTGGCGGCTTCACAGCCTGTTTCCTAATGTGCATGTGCACTTTCTGAATGGTCCTGCTGTCTTCTGGGACCTATGTGTCTTCCAGAAGGCAGTGGGGGGGGAGTATGGGCCAGAAGTTTTGTAGATCGCCCCACAAAGATGTGGCGATCTTACACAGAAGTGGGATTGGATACCTGGTTTTGACAGGTATTCGCTCCCCCTCCCCCTCCCCCTCCCCCCAAAAGGTGCCAAATGTGGCAGCGGAGGGGGGTGCTAACAAACGGAGCTTCCACTTTTGGGTGGACCTCCGCTTTAAGGGCAAAACAAAATCTATCTAACTATCCTTAAAAAATATATAAAATCTGCATATAGATCAATGATATTCAGTTTATGATGAGCACAAGTGTTGGTGTGCCATTGCATTAACTTAAGTGTCTAGTTTCTATTTTTCCAATTGTCCTAAAAAAACATGTCCCCAATACACTTATTGCAACATGAAATCCAAGGTACCCACATTTATATTTTAGGACTTGTGTCCTTAGGTCTCATGTATCATGTGTGTTTGTATTTTTGTGTCCCACCTAGTGTTTATTCATTTCTGTTGTATGTAATATTGTTATGCTCTGGTATTTACTGACATCTATTGGCAGTGGTAGCACCACTGCAACTTGTTTATCACTTACATTCCTTGCATCTGCTCTTGTTTAGAGCTAGTTAGTATAGTCTATAGCTTTACCATCCCTAAATCTCTCATTCCTTAGATAGTTTCTGTTCATAACTAACACTAGGCTGGGAAAGTTGATATGTTCTTACACTTCATAGGACTGGAAAACCATCCTCTGTAATGTACTTTGAAAAGTAAAACTGCATTGGATTCAACATCTGTCTTATGGGATAGATTAGCTGTCTATAGTGGCTACTAAATAAGCATGTGACCATACAGTGCAGAAACATTAACCACTTCAGCCCCGGACCAATTGGCAGCCAAAGGACCAGGCCCCTTTTTGCGATTCGGCACTGCGCCGCTTTAACTGACAATTGCGCGGTCGTGCGACGTGGCTCCAAAACAAAATTGGCGTCCTTTTTTTCCCACAAATAGAGCTTTCTTTTGGTGGCATTTGATCGCCCCTGCGGTTTTTATTTTTTGCGCTATAAACAAAAATAGAGCGACAATTTTGAAAACAATATTTTTTGCTTTTTGCTATAATAAATATCCCCAAAAAATATATAAATTTTTTTTTTTTCCTCAGTTTAGGCCGATACGTATTCTTCTACATATTTTTGGTAAAGAAAATCGCAATTAGCGATTATTGATTGGTTTGCGCAAAAGTTATAGCGTTTACAAAATAGGGGATAGTTTTATAGCATTTTTATTAATATTTTTTTTTTTTACTAGTAATGGCGGCGATCAGCGATTTTTATTGTGACTGCGACATTATGGCGGACACATCGGACATTTTTGACACATTTTTGGGACCATTGTCATTTATACAGCAATCAATGCTATTTAAATGCATTGTTTCCTGTATAAATGACAGTTGTAGTAAAAGGGGTTAACCACTAGGGGGAGGGGAGGGGTTATGGGCTGTGACGTGTGTTTTTTTTTTACATTAGGGGGCGGGGCTGACGTCTGACGTCATTGATCGGCTTTCCCGATGACCGGGAACAGCCAATCAATGACAGGCAGAGTAGGAAGCGCGGGGAGAAGTTTGTGTACACATACCTCTCCCCGTTCTTCAGCTCCGTAACCCGATCGCGGGACACCAGCGGCGATCGGGTCCGCTGGGCCCGCGGCCGGGGTCACGGAGCTCCTGCTGGCGGCGCGCGCGCGACCCACAGGCAGGCAAATGCACGATCACGTACAGGTATGTGCTTTGCCTGCCCATGCCATTCTGCTGACGTATATATGCAGTGGGCGGTCGGGAAGCGGTTAAGGTCTACAGTATGGAGGTATGTCGATGCATAGTGTGGCAGTTGAGACAGAAGAGACAAAACAGTCGCTAGAAATGCATTTATTCATTACAATTTTCTGTAGTGTAGCATTCTACAATAAAAAAAGTTGATAGTTGGTGGCTAAAAGTATTTTTTAAATAATGCCAAAGTGTCCATGGACATCAACACAGCTCCCTACACTCGCAGTGTAATAATGATTCTGATTAATGCAGAACACAGTGCTAATGCCATTGAGCCAGCACCAATCTCTGACTGCTGACCACTGGAGAAGATGTGAAGAGGAAGAAGACCTCACATGTGACAAACCAGAAAAAAATCAAGAAAATATATACATAAAAAAAATAGCAAAAAATACTACCAACGAGAGAGAGTGAGCAGCACTGGGAGAGGTGGGTGCAAAAAAACCAGACAAAATTAATTTCACTGAAATCACTCCTCTTTTCCCCATTGGTGAGCTTACACTTGTCACCCTTATAATATTTTAACCAGAAAAGCTCTGGTGGGGGTTTGCAAAATGACCAATCAAATATAGGAATGTTCTGTAAAATGTTTTTCTTTCTTAATATCCATTGAAAACTCTTGCTGATTTTACATGTTTGCAGTTTAACAGGTAACTCAAAAATGACACAAAATAACAACATAACATAATTAAACCTTTCCATGTATTAACACAAGTGCCATCATCCTATTATAGGGTTTAATGCAGAGGGTATAACGTTTTAAATCTTTGTATACAATAAAAAGTATAAATTATATATGCACTATTACACAATACATTTGCTTTTTAAAATGTTCTCAGATCAAGACTCTTAACTTAATTCAGAGCCATAGCCTATTTTCTGTTGGACTCTTGCAACTCAGTTTAGGCTGTCAAAGCTTTTCTATTATGCTTCAGGCACCCCCAATCTGTTGTACACATCTGTTAGGAGTTAAAATCAGCTCAAAAGTTGATTAGCTCTTCTTGTTCAGTGACACAAGAATCCAATTGTAGAACTAATATTAAAAGTATACTAGAATTCCAGAAGAAAACAAAACATAGACAAAGGCTATAAGCTACTTTAACTGCTGAAAAAAGTTGGGTAAGCTATAACTGCAAACACTATGAAGCTGCATGAGGAAGTCACCATCTTTTTCATGGTTTATGTTATTATAGAGGTGCATGCAAACATGCTGATACATATACCAAGTGCATCCAGAAAGTGTTCACAGTGCTTCACTTGTTCCCCATTTTGTTAGGTTACAGCCTAATTCCAAAATGGATTAATTTCATTATTTTGCTCAAAATTCTACAAACAATACCCCATAATGACATCATGGAGCATGGTATTGGCAGCATCATGCTGTGGGGATGTTTTTCATCAGCAGGAACTTGGAGACTAGTCAGGATCGAGGGAAAGATGAGTGCAGCAATGTACAGAGAAATCCTTGATGAAAACCTGCTCCAGAGCGCTCTGGACCTCAGACTGGGGTAAAGGTTCATCTTCCAACAGGACAACGGGCCTAAACACACAGCCTAGATAACAGGAGTGGCAACAGAACAACTCTGAATGTGAATGTCCTTGAGTAGCCCAGTCAGAGTCCAGACTTGAACCCGATTGAACATCTCTGGAGAGATCTGAAAATGGCTGTGCACCGATGCTCCCCATCCAACCTGATGGAGCTTGAGAGGTTCTGCAAAAAAGAATGGAAGAAACTGCCCAAAAATAGATGCCCAAGCTTGTAGCATCATACTCAAAAAGACTTGAGGCTGTAATTGGTGCCAAAGGTGCTTCAACAAAGTATTGAGCAAAGGCTGTGACTACTTATGTACATGGGATTTTTTTATTTTTAATAGATTTGCAAATATTGCAAACAAACTTATTTCACATTGTCATTATGGGGTATTGTTTTAAGAATTTTGAGGGAAATAATGAATTTAATCAATTTTAGAATAAGGCTGTAACATAACAAAACATGGAAAAAGTGAAGCACTGTGAATACTTTCCGGATGCACTGTATATATTGTATATTACTACTATAAGGGTGAGCTACACTTATCAGTATAAGTCTTCAATATGATGGTATTGCACAGAACAGCCCCAAACCTCCTTATTTGGGGTCCCCTGCCAGCGCTCTCGGCTCCTTCTTTTCTCCTTGCACTGCCATAGGAAGCCACTTCCTATGGGGGCGCACATGTGGGCTGGCTCCCAAGCCAGGCTGTGTGTGTTCATAGATACACACAGTGCAGGCTAGTATGTTTATAATTTTCCCAAAGTGCTACAAAATTTAATTTTCAATCAATAAGCATTAATTTACTATGTCAGACACACATGGCATTTTAACTGCATGGAATATAAACCAATGTAAAACCTTGCTAGTGGGTGACATAAATAAATAACCAGCAGCCAGCACACCATCAGATACCAATGGTCAACAGAAATATATATATATATATATATAGCATTCTGTGCTACTCAAAGAAATGTATAAAGAACTAAAATCAATATAAAATTCATCCAAAGTGCATATGTGAATAAGCCGCACATAAAAAAGGTCCACAACAGGTAAATCAAAATGTCCAGAAATAAAAACAAATTTCCCTTCAACTGTCACAATTGTGCAAAAGTGTATAGATCAAGTGAGACACTTCCTATTATGGAAACTACCACATGTGTGCTCCACCCCCAGATGCCACATAGAGGAGCTTACCAGAAGACATTGACCCTCCTAATCGGTCGTATAGAGCTTGTTACAACCAGGTAGATCACAGTAGGACATAGGAGAATGGCCCCACTTCAATCAAGCAAATCATATCCCCTCCGGTTAATGGAAGCATACATAGAAAAAAGGAACAAACGCTCCACGCTCATTAATACCCTATTAAAGAGGGTAAAACGACTCAAATCAAAATGTAAAATGCACGGCGCTGAACAAGCAATCCTGAAGCAGCACAGGCCACTTCCTCATTACTCCGTGCATGGTGACATCACAAGCATTGGCTCCGCCCTACATGTTTCCCTTGTAAAACTTGTTTGGTCTGTGTCAATTAACTGGTTGGGGCACCAAACCGCTGTTACTTTCACATCCATTGGTTTATATATGTATAACTACATGGAATGACTGCTATCGGCAGGAGAGGATCCTTCTGTGTTAGTACAAGAAATAATATGAATCAAAGGTATAATTTCTAATGTAAAAAATATATTTAAAATTACATCTCCAAAAAAGGCAAACATTTGCATTTCTCATACCTTAAAGTAAAATTCTAGTAGAGACACTGTGAAATGGTATATCTGCATAACACCACTGTAGACCCTATACAAGGTGCTTCAGTTTCATTAAAGGTAGATATTTTTGCTCTAGATGTATATAAGTAAATTTTTGTTCTCTTCTGAATCTTTGCAGATATGTCTTATTCAATTAGATATAGTGATTTAAAGCATATTGATATCATCTGATCTGTAACAAGAAACTAAAATCTGACTGATTGCTAAAAAACTGCACTCTAAACAATAATAATAATAATAATAGTTCTTCTCACCAAATACCCTAAATGCTGCACTTTTGTTCTAAGCAGTTTTCATTTAATGAACAAAGTATTATTTTCTTAGATTAGACTTTTTTTCAACTCTGCCATCTAATTTAGCAAAAATACATAATTTTTTTTGATATTCCCTAAAATATTTACAGTTTTCTTTTTTATTTCTAAAGTCATTTTCAAAAATGTTGTGTATGATATACTGTATGCTGACTGAGGATTGTTTGTTGAGCTGGGGTTTTACTTTCACAAGTTTTCATTTAAATAAAGTCATTTGATGGTAGATCATTTTAATGCTACAGATCCCTTAATATACCGCTCAGTTTAGAAATACATTTTAAATCTCACACAAAACATGATGAAAAGAAAGAAATATTGCCAGAATTAAAAATTCATGTTTTGGAACTTAATGATAATAGAACAACAACAAAACATATTTAATGTGCCAAACAACAAAAGAAAAACTGGCAAAAGTGTTCATTCTGCTCAATGTTTAATTAGATAAGTGGGATGCACTGCTCAATGGAGATGACCTTACATAGACTTCTCAAAGTGCTGCAGTCATCTAAATGTGAAGGAGGACCGCTTAACAACCTAAATATCTGCATTAGTCAATTTTCTATTTCGTGCCAGAACATACAATTAGTTGGATGAAAATATTTATTGTTTTAGCCCACTTTTTTTCCCTTGTCAGGATAACAGATGACTTGATTGAATATTCATCTAATCTAAACAGCTAAAGGCACTACCATGATTCATCAATTCAAAAATGCTGCAGGGAAAAGGAAATAAAAGTTGCTTTATTAGTTCTGTCAGCTGACAGAACTCTGCAGGGATAAATATGGTATGCTACTGGTTAGTGTTTACATGATCATCAGCAAGACCAACATTATTGTTTATTATTGAGAGCAGCATTTTTAACACTTTGCATAGTATTTTTATTTGTTTTCCTGTTACATAGTAGGTAACATTGAATTGAATAAAGACAATGATCCATCTAGTTCAACCTGTGTAGGTGTACGTGTGTCAGTGTCTATAATCATTAATTTCCCATATCCCTGTATGTTGTGTTCTTTAAGATGCACATCCAAGTGTATTTTAAAAATATCAATACTCCCCATTGACTCCACCAATTGCGGAAGAGCGTGCCACATCTTTATCGCCCTGACAGTGAAAAACCCCCTACGCAGCTTAAAGAAGAATTATGGTCAAAATGAAAACATTGTACATTGTATTTTTACAGGAAACCCACTTCAAAACAAACTCCATGCCCAAACTTGAAAACAACCGCTACCCATTGGCTTTCCATGCAACTGCCCCAACTTCCAAAATGAAAGGGGCCTCCATACTTCTAGCTAAAAATCTCCCCTTTCAAATTTCGGACACCCTAGTAGACAATCAAGGGCGATACATTTTCCTAAAGGGCGCGCTATGGAACAAACCTATTACACTGGCCAATATTTACAGTCCAAACACATCACAGGTCCCGTTCTTCAGATTGATCACCTGTCTACTCACCACCTTTCAATCAGGAATTCTAATCTTAGGGGGTGATTTTAACATCCCTCTTGACCCCCTTCTTGACTCCTCCACAGGCACCTTCCATTCCACGCACTACGACAAATCAGACTACCTCTGCAGGAACACGCCCTTCATGATACATGGAGAACCCTACACCCCCAAGTCAAAGATTACACCTTTTTTTCAGACCCACACAACAAATACACCCGTCTAGGCTACCTCTTCATCAGCCAGCAAGACCTACCTTTCCTATCTACCTCCTCAATTGGACCTATGACTATCTCTGACCACCACCCGATCACCCTCCAATTAACCTTTCCTGAAATCACTCACAGCTCTAAAATTTGGAGACTTGATTCCAACATACTAACAGACAAAGACAGAGTCAGCAAGCTGAATATGAACATCACCAATTACTTCCAAGACAATGACACCCCAGACACCTCTCCTTTAACCCAATGGGAAGCACATAAGTGCGTGATACAAAGGTATCTCATCTCCCTTGTCTCGTCTATAAAACGCGACATGAATGATCTACTTGGGTGAGGCTTCTGGGTGAGGCCGCTGGGTGAGGCTTCTCTTCGGTATCTTATTCCACGGCGTCGGTCTCTGAGGCTTCTCTCCGGTATCTTCTTCCAGGGCGTCGGTCTCTTCTTGGGCCACTCCTCGCAATGGGAGGCTCCCGATGTGTGAGGCTTCGCTTGGGCTGACAGTTCTTTTATAACGGAGGGCGGGGCCACCTGGTAACCCCGCCCCCTCTGACGCATGGGGACGTCATGGGGACTTCCCTATGGCTTTCCCCACGTCATGGGGACTTCCCTATGGCTTTCCCCACGCCACGTACCAGGCCGCGTGCCCTCAACATGGGGTGGTGCTTGGACTGTGACATCATAAGGGGCGGGGTCACCATGGGACATCAACCGATGACCCCACACCTTGTCCTTATATAAGTCACTGTGCAATGCGTCCCGGCCATTACAAGCGGAGAGAGCGTTGTGTCAACATCGGAAGAAGAAGGAAGAAGAAGCAGAATGCGGCGGTGACAGCGACGAACCAGAAGACCGGGCCAACGCCAATAAAAGAGCTGCAAAAAGATAGTGGAGGCCCGGCAGAAGAAACAAAGAGTGGGACAAGACCCCCAAAGTCGGAAGAAGACCGGCAGCGATGAAGGAGCTCTTCAGCTAGTAAAAGAGTGGTAAAAGAGCAGAAGATAGCGGAGGAGCCTGGCGAGAAGACCCTGAAGTCGGAAGAAGACCCCCGAAAGCTGTCTAATAAAGTAATTTAAAAACCTGTGTTGTGTTTTTTTATAACACTTTTTCCCTCAGGTGAATGGGTAGGGGTACCATGTATCCCATACTCAGTCACATAGGGTGGGGGGCCGAGATCTGGGGGCCCCCTTATTAAAGGGGGCTCCCGGATTCCAATAAGCTCCCCGCCCACAGACCCTGACAACCAACGGCCAGGGTTGTAGGGAAGAGGCCCTTGTCCTCATGGGGACAAGGTGCTTTGGGGTGAGGGGGCCACAGGACCCCCCCTTCCCCAAAGCACCCCCCATGTTGAGGGCACGCAGCCTGGTACAGCTCAGGAGGGGGGCGCTCGCTCGTCCCCATCCCCTTTCCTGACCGGCCAGGCTTCGTGCTCGGGAAAGGGTCTGATATGGATTGCGGGCGGACCCCCACGTCGTTTTTTTCAGCGTAGGGATTCCCCTTTAAATCCATACCAGGTGACAGGGCTAGCAAGGTGTCAATCTCGCCGATGGAGGCGGCAACATTGGCTTACTTTGCTAGTCCCGTCTACCTGGAGTCACGTTCAAAATTAACGTACTTTACTCCGTGTGTGGGCAAGTCCATTCATTTCAAAAGTCCCGCAGACCTCCGCCAAAAGTCTGGTCATGTGTGGGCGTGTGTGGGCAAGTCCGCTCGTTCGGAAAGTCCGGCGGACCTCCGCTGGAAAGTCCAGCGGATTGTCTGCCAGACTAAAGCCCCATACACACGGTCGGACAATCCGCGGACCAGGTCGGTCGGATTCTGTCCGACGTACTTTGTCCGATGTTGGTGTTGCGTACACACGGTCGGACTACGTTGTCGGAATATCCGGTCCGGAAGAACGTCGTGACGTAAGTCGTCGTCCACGAGATTACAAAAGGGAAGTTCAGCACCACGTCAGGCACCCGTTGGGCTCCTTCTGCTGATCCCGTGTTTATCGAGAGTTAGTGGAAGTTTGGTGACTTAAGATTCGCGCTTCTCAGTTTTCTGACTCAGATCGTTACTGCTCTTCAGTTTGTGCTTGTCGTGCGTATCTGTTTATTAGTGCGTGTAGTCAGTTCGCATTTGTTGGTCATTGCGGCCTATATCTTGATATAGGACGCTTTGATTTTCACTGCTTATTGTCTGCTCGTTGCTGGTATTCAGTTCGTTCTTTCAGGCCTTGCTGTTTATCGGTGCTTTCTGTTTGTCCGTTCTGACCAGCCGACCTTTTGTGACCTTCTGAGCGATGTTTCCCGTGCGTACTTGTCGCCGAGTTCGTGCTGTACGCGGAATTGGTGTCAGGCTTTTAGCTTTGACCCAAGACCCGTCCATGAACAGAGTGACGAGGAGTATGTGGACCAAGAATTGGTTGCTTCAGCGTGACCAGTTCTCGCACATGCCTTTGCTTCGTGAGATCCGGGAGAATAATCCTGATGATTTCAGGAACTTTCTCAGGATGACGGACCCCGATTTTCACCGTCTTTTGGCTTTGCTGACCCCCTTTATCAGCCGGCAGGATACCTGCATGAGACAAGCCATTACTCCGGAGCAGAGGCTTGTTGCCACGTTGAGGTACTTGGCGACAGGGAGAAGTCTTCAGGATTTGAAGTTCTCTTCAGGTATCTCTCCCCAGGCCCTGGGAATCATTATTCCAGAGACCTGTTCTGCCATCATTCAGGTCCTGCAGGAGGACTATATTAAGGTAACATTTCTACTTGATTATTCCCTTCTATGTATGCTCTGTTTGCTAATGTCTTCTATTTTTGACCTCCTTCCCTAATTACTATGATTGCAATATGCTCTAATATGCTGTGCCCCTTTTCTCCTTCATGCATTTTTCCCTTCACTTACCTCCCCAGCATGCTCTTCTGCCCCAATAGACACCTATGGCCTAGTCACTTAGGCAATGTATTTTGTCTGCTGCATAGTATTGTTTGCCCCCAAACACCCCCTAAAATATGCACAAATGTTTGCTGTGTGGTTTACTTCATGTAGAGCCCCTTTTTTATTTGTTTTTGGTGGGGGGGGGGCAAACTCATTATGAACCCCCTCCCCCAACTGCTCTGTCAGATGTTACCAATCCTCTATCTGCTGCCTTTCCCAAGGTCAATACACACTATATACCTACCTCTTTATAGTGGGCATCTTTACGGATGAATTCTGCAAAGCATGTAGTGCAAGGGGCTGCCTCCATACTTTCCATTTCCTCTTTTTTGTCTTCTTTCCCTCCTATTAGCTTGCTTGTTCATTTCATAATGTCACAATGTGCTTGCCTTTTTTTGTGGGTGGGGGGGGGGGGGGGGTTAATGTTATTTTATCTTTCCTGGGGGCTGCCAATAGTGTTAAGTACAGAGGGTCTGGCCAAACTAGCACACATTATTGAGCCATTTGCCAATCAATGAAGTGCAGAGGGTTACCTGTCCCCCCCCCCCAAAACCCTAGTTATTGCCAATGGCCCATCAGAAGTGTGGGGATTGATGGGGGGTGAGTCATCTGTGAAGGGGAGCCTCTACTTTTCTGTGCAAATACTTTCCAGCCTCCAATTTTATACAATGCTCTTGTTCCAAGATGTTGATTGTCTAATCTGCTTGCAATGTTTAGGTGCAAAGTGACTAATTATTTTTTCTTGTTTCACTCCACAGTTCCCTTCCACGCCACAGGAATGGCAGACTGTGGCCTCCCACTTTGCCAGCCGTTGGGACTTTCCTAACTGCGGAGGGGCAATTGATGGGAAACACGTCCGCATCGTCCCACCGCCCAACTCGGGGTCCTACTATTATAATTATAAAGGGTTTAATAGTGTAGTGATGTTGGCGGTGGTGTCGGCAACATACGAGTTTATGTATGTGGACGTGGGGATGAACGGCCGGATATCGGATGGTGGTGCCATTACGCACACGGAGTTCTACTGGCGTCTCCAAAGTGGCAGTCTGTGCTTGCCACCTCCAGAGGAGAATGCCGAAGGACTCCCCTTCGTCTTTGTCGCAGATGAAGCGTTTGCGTTGACTCCCCATGTGATGAGGCCGTTCCCGATGAGGACCCTCACCCCGGACCAGAGGGTCTTCAACTACAGGCTGTCCAGAGCCAGAAGAGTGGTGGAGAACACTTTTGGCATCCTGGCCAGCCGCTTCCGCCTGTTCCTGACGGCATTTAACTTGGCGGAATACAAACTGAACCACATAGTTCTTGCCTGTTGCATATTGCACAACTTCCTCAAAAGACATAACAGGAACTATGTGGTGCCCGTTGGCCCAGATGTGGAGGGCCCTCCAAATGCAGACCTCACAGCCCTTCGAGTGGCACGTCCAGGCTTGCCCCCTCTAAATGCCCGCGTGGTCCGCGACCAATATATGGAGTACTTTGTGGGTAGGGGGGCCATTGCTCTGCCTGACGATGTGTGAGAGGCATTTTTTAATAAATCTGATATTTGAACCAACCTATGATTTCTTGTCATTTCAGTCTTGTTTTTAGCTTATTTTACCTTGACATTTTTTCCCTTTGCCTTCGACAGTGGGAATGCACTTTCTGGGCAAAAGGAGGTAACAGTCTCTTCTTCCCAAAAAGATTCTTCTCATGTTGTGTGTTTGCTACCTAATCTTTGGTCTAGAGAAGGTTTGTCCTGCATAACTGACACCCAAAATACTCCTTTTCAGCACCAGGTCTGACATGTGTGTATTCTGAAAAATGCTGGGCTCCGTGTTTTCGTACAAAGCACTGTGGGTGTCATTTACATAAGTCAAATCCGCTATGCTCTACAAGTGCATTGAAAAAGTTCCCTGGGAAAGACAATTGCAGTGCAAAGTGGATTTGCCTTTAGTAAATAACACCCATTGCCCCCCATATCCTTTACATTTTACATACATAATGCATTGTGTTTTTTAAATAAGGAAGCCACACATTTAGAAAAATAAAAAAGTTTACTAGGAAAACCTTCACAAGTGCGTTTACAATCTTCACGCCAAAACTGACAACATCTTGGTTATTTACAACATTGTTTACAAACATTCCGCAATTGGTAAAACCAGGCATTGAGCAAAACAGAACCTATGAACTAGGAAAGTTCAACTTTGTAAAGTGAAGACAAGATCAGACATGACTATATGTTCAAAGTGTGTTTGATCTTGCCTTCATCACATGGGGGGGTCACCCCGGAAAGTGGAAATTTAGAACATGCACACAATTTGGGTCTGAAAATGGTCATTAGATGGTAAAACACATGCCTAGAAGCTTCAAAAGTGCCATTTTCCATCATGGGGATGAATGGACGTTTTTTGGGGGTGCAACCCCTTCACCACAACCACTTTCGTAGTTCGTAAAGTGTTTGCACCCCCAAAAAAACGTTGCCATTCATCCATCATGATGGGAGCTAGCACATGTGGACACAATGTGTGCATGTTCCAAATTTCACACAGTTTTTAAGTTGCAAATGTGTTCAGAAGCTGGCACAAATGTGTGTTAATTACTTGGTGCGTTTTCATATTTTTCCTAAAACATCAATGATGTTCTTCAATTTTTGTTGAACATCATTGATGTTTTGCTTTATGTAATCTAGATCTCTATTGCAGACCATTATCTCTCCGATGAGTACGTGGGCACTCTCTGTGGTAAAGTGCGATTTTTCTTCCACAACATCCACGTCACCTAAAAACCACAAACAAACAAAAATGGGGTGTTGGAAATGAGGCAGCCATACATGGATTAGCTTACCAGTAGCTGTGTTCTCACACACTCACCTGTTGTGGTGACAATTTCTCCAAGTTCGATGATCTCTCCTTCCTCCTCCTCCTCCTCCTCTGCTTCTGCTCTTTCCCCTTTTTTGGGAGGTGTTGGTTTGGGGGTTTCCGCAGACGGCCCAAGTTTTCTCTCCCCTATGAGAATGTACAAAAGGAAGATTTAGCAAGACTATCTATTGAGGGCAGAAATAGGAAATGACAAACATTGCTTGAAAGTGACGGACACTATTTTAGTTTGGCCAGTTACAAATGGCAACAACATGAATGTAGTCACTTTGTAAAGGTGCTAAACTGACTAGCTTTTTGGTAGAAGTTTGTGTGATGGAGACCCCCCTCTAGTATCCACTGGAGCACATGTGTGGAAAAGCCTAATAAAAAGTGGGTTTGGGTGTCCCAGCACTAGTGCTCTAGAGTCCAGATGGGTAAACAGCTACTGGGTGACCTCTCCTTTACATTGAATAAATTGGCTTGACATTCTTGATGACATTTCTAGTGAGAACAAACTTCCTTTCCCCAAAAAAAACACCAAACCACGTATTATAAGTGGCCGAACGTTCGAGGTTGCGTACGATCGAATGGACACACACACGACCATGACAGTGGCAGAAAGATCGAGGCTGAGTACGATCGAATGCACAAACGAACATGAAAGTGGCCATTTTGGAATGTACAACTTTGTAAAAATCAAACCACATGGAGCAGTATGCAAGCAAGAAATCAAACACAGAACACAACTACTTACTTTTTTGAAGAATTCGCTTGATCTTTCTGTACTGATCGGCCTCCCTCAGTTTCAGGTCTGACCAGCGTTTCCTCAGTTGCTCCTTGGATCGTTGTACCCCAAAATGATTGTACAGCCTTCTCACAACTTTAGACATGATCTTGGCCTTGCGGACATTGGGGTTGAGGTAAGGCCCATACTTCCCATCATAGTCGCTCCTCTTTAATATGTCCACCATCTCCAACATTTCTCCAAATGACATATTTGAGGCCTTGAATTTCAGGCTCCGGGATCGGGACGTTTGTGCCTCCGGACTTTCCTCGTCCACCTCCTCGTTGGGGGGATATTTGGGGCGCACCTGCTGTGTCCCCGCCATGTGCTCTCCCCACTGTGCCGTAAAGAGAAGGGGTGGGGAATAGACGAGAAAGATCGTCAGGGGCGGGCGGAGTTTGATGCATGCGCACTGTATATAAAACGTCACACGCCTGTGTCGTAGCCACGATCTGGGAGACGAGGGGAGAGAAAGCTCACGCACGAGACGATCGCTACAAACGAAGGTACAATTTGACGTTGGTACATAACTAGCCTAGACTGATTAGAACTTGAGGCTTCTTTATGGAGAAGATTAGGAGAGTTTAGGCTGACATTATTTATATTGTTTGGTGTGGCGTTGTGTCTTGCAGAGGTGATGGAGGCCTTCTACAACGTGAGCTTTCTACCCATCTTCATTGATAAATACCGGCAATTCCCCCTCTTATGGCAGGCGAAACACAGGGATTATAGCAACAGACCAAAGAGGTACGCAGCCCTGCTGAAACTTGTGGCATTTGTAAAGCCTACCCTGCCCATGGCAACCGTGGCAAACTTAAAAGTGAAGATCAACAACATGAAGAGTACCTATTTCCGGGAGCGCAATAAGGTCCTGAAGTCACAAGCATCTGGAGCTGCAGCAGCTGATGTCCATGTCCCCACGCTCTGGTACTATGAGAGGCTCCACTTTCTCAAAGACCAGGCTACTGTCAGGAAGTCACTCTCGACTCTTCCTTGCACGCGTCCTTCCACGCACGCCACCCCTGATGAGGCTTCCGAGGACCAACCTGGGCCTTCCAGTATGGAAGATGTGCAGGTGCCCAGCTTGTTCCAGGTATAGTAGTTTTGGAACCAGTTTGGGGAATAATGAATGATGTTCAGTTAATTCAGGATCCCCAATTGCTTATTTCCTAACGTGATTGACATATCAACAGACAGTGGTGTGGGAGACATTTTTGGGAAGAATCTAAACTGCAGGGCTGAGAATTGTATGGTTTTGTATTTGAAAACATTTTGCAACAGTCACTAGATGAGAATTGTGTGTGTTTGATGAACAAATAACTGAAACTATGTCCCTTTTTCATACACAGGAAGACCTCGGCCAGGAGGTGGCTGTGGAAGGTGGCAGTCAGGAGGAGGCAGGGGGTAGTGGCAGCCAAGAGGGGGGTAGGCGTAGGAGCCTGACTGTCTCCCAAGTCTCTCCCCTCCGCCTTCCCTACAGAAGGGCGAAAAACATGGGGGAGGTGGGAGAGTCAGCGCTCCAGCTGATCAGAGATGCCTCAGCCTCCCTCTATGCCACACCCACCTACGAGGAGGCCTTTGCCTCCTTGGTTACCAGTAAATTTACGGGTATGGAGGCGGGGCAACGCAGCATGTGTGAGGAGGTCATCCTCAAAATAATAAATGAGGGGATGGCTGGGGAGATGACTCCCCTCACA